>JAUZST010080613.1:0-20612 GCA_034779995.1 Parotocinclus haroldoi | reverse complement strand
GTGTGTGTGTGTGTGTGTGTGTGTGTGTGTGTGTGTGTGTGTGTGTGTGTGTGTGTGTGTGTGTGTAAGAGAGAGAGACAGAGAGAGAGAGAGAGAGAATCTTTACTGATTGTAATTTGTATACATTTCAATGACAAATGTCTTACTTTTTGCTCCCCTGCATTATATGATATGGAATTTCATGTTATGATATGGAAAAAATGTGTGTGTGGCTTATGTGTGCATAAAGTACATATAAATGGAAAGAAAGCAGGAAACACTTTGTTTGGCACTTAATTAGACCTGCTGAACTAATTAATGACATTCTGTTAAAAAAAATTTCACCTAAATTAAGTTGATTGTTATTAATTTTACAGAGGTAGTATTTTAATATTGGTAAATGCACTTTAACTAAATTACATGGTTTTATGTGCTTTCTCCACCGTTGTGAGAAATGTCCCCTACCGTTCATTGACGATGAAGAGTTGGTGATTTTGGCGTTTGATTGCTTATCAAGTTTATTTAACGTTGCTCTTTATCATCAGACACAAGACAAAATTAATAAAAATTAGTCATATATAATCTCGGGGGTTCATTTATCATAATCAGTTAACTTAATGCATGTCTTTGGAGTGTGCAAAGAAAACCAGAGAACCTGGAGTAAACCCACAAGGACACAGGGAGGACATGCAGATTTCACACAGAAAGGATCCAAGTCGCTGCATCGTGGGATCAAACCCAAGACCCTTTGTGAGGCCACAGTGCTACTCACTGATCCACCATGCTGCCCCAGGTTATGTTATAGAAAATCTAATTGTTCTAAAATCTGGTGTAACAGCAGCTTAAACAGTGTTCTTATACACTGTAAAATTACCAATAATCACAGTTTAAGAAGACTTATCTTGCTGACTTTTACATGTCAATCGAATTAGAAATCAAACAAATCTATTCACCTGAAGGTCTCTCGTAAACTTTAAAAGCCCAGTAGCGAGAGATGTTAACATTAGTTGACTCAAGATCTATAGTACTTTGAGCTGGAACCTTGAATTCTTGACCCTCCATGCGATAGCCAGCCTGCAAATAAAAAAGGAATTGATTTCTCAGACACTTCTGAATACACTTTACAGAATGCCTGAGCACAGTATCAGACTGCTATTCTTTAACTATATTAGTAATTATGCACCATAATACAGCCCCAAATCAGAAAAAGGAGGAACAGTATGGAAAAATACAGCATTCCTTAAACACTACTCACAATAATTTGGGGATATGTCATGCATTTTTGTGAGCAGTATATTTACTTTTATGTCATTGCAGACAGTATGAACCAGATATACATTTTGTCTGGTCAGCCTAATTTAATAACCATCCGTTTCTGTATTTAGTGCCTGTAGCAGATTCCAAAAAAAATGGGACAGGTGATGTCAAAAGGTGATTATACTAATGATTTGGTACAAAAGCAGTAGCCAGGAAGCATAGAGTCTTTAATGGTCAAAGGTGCGGGGAGGATATCCAGTTTGTCAACACATGTACCTGAACATGTAGCTGATAATTGTTTTAACACAGCATGTTTCACCTCAGAGGCATCTGGGATGGACCATCACACAGTGGAAGCCAAATACTCCAGGCCAAAACCAGGCCTTTACCAAGCTGCGAAAAGTCAATTCTGTGATGGCGAGAGATTTTAGAGAAAAAAAAAACTACCTTCAAGATGAAGGTTTTAGTCCAAATTAGGCAAATTAGTCCTTTAAATATTCTAAAAGTTAGTCCATACACTTAAGAAAGATAGTAAGCACCTAACAGTCTCATGAATTCTCAAGGTTCTTTCTTCTGTTCATTATTTGCCAAACAGATTCAGCATGAAATACGACTGCTGCTTTTTCTGAATTTAAAATATTTAAAATAAAACAAAGTATCTCTTACCAGCTAGAATTCTGGGGGAATAATAGGAATGTAGGAATATACCATCAAGATGAAAGACAAGGAGTTGCCATCTGATACCATGGAGACCATGAATGTAGCAGTCTTACAATAGAAGAAATATAGATCAATAACAGTTTTGTAGAAACATACTAATTCAGAAAGTGTGACACTTATCTCTCTGCTATCTTCAATTGGCACATTGCTCCAAATGATGATCATCAAGTAAGAAGCTGTGAAATTCAATCCAGGGAAAGCTAAATTCAAAATCTGTGAGAAAGAACTTAGTCCAGCTGTCCATGCAACGTAGGTAATTTCTCCTCCCACTTTAAGGTCAGCCCAGAACGGAGCGATGACGTTTTGGTATCGAGAGGGGTCGGGATTGTTTCCATCATTGCTGGGTGTAACGAAGGTCAAATATCCTTTCCTATTGATCTAAGTTTAAAAAATATTGTGGAAAGATAATTTTAGAAAAGTATTTTCAGAAAAGTATGACAGACAACAAACAGCTTAATCAAAGTAAAACGGCTGATAATAAATAAGAATTAATTATAACACACAGATATTATCACATGAACTCAGATGATCCAATGAATAAGTAAGGAAATATCGGTTCATGACCAAATGATTTCATGATTCAAAGATTGTCTTTCTAAATGGAAGAAGTGAGAATCTCTGTTGTGACCAAACTGTTTACTGATTCAAACTCTGACCTGCTGAATTAGAGATCAGTAAATCTTAGTGAAAACGAAACAATTCAGACCTTCAGACCTTGCATAAATTGTACAGGAATTCATTTGTATCTTTACCAAATCATTTATCAATTTACGAACTGACCAACTGAAGAGCAACTCTCAATAAATTAAGAACAAGATTCAAAGACAAACTAAACATGAATGAACAATATAAGAAAAGTTTCTGTTTTTGTACTTACGTAGATTTCATTGTGCAGTACCCCAGCATATACAAACGGTTGCTGAAGCTCAACCTTCACATAAGCTCCATCACTATCACTGAAAGTCCCACTTTGAGAAGTGATCAGGGAAATGTTACCTGCAAGAAACCATAACATAATATTTTTGAGATGCAAATATTTCACATGTTGCTGAAGCTAGTTTTAAATAAACTTATATCACACAATAACTACAAGTTAAATGCGATATTTTATATTACACACACAAAACAACTATACTGTGGCAGTTGTTACATAATTGTTTATGTTTGGTCGCATTAGACACTCTTCAAAACATTTAAAAAAAATCTTGATAAAATCTGAATGATAAAATATTTTTACATATTTCTCCCTCTCTGGTGAACAATATGATTAATTGATTAAGGGAAACTGGGAAGAATGTCAGTGTGTAAAGGCTAGGAGAGCAAGCTTAAGCTGAACACCCATGAGTTTCTACTCCTTAGACGGCACTTCATCAAAACACCCCATTAATCAATAGCTGACATAACCACATTAGCAAGGGATTCCTTTAACAAACTCTACAATGCAGATTAAGTTGGATTCACAAATGACACTTGATACATTGGTGTACAAGAAAGTTCATAAGGACGTCCATGTATTTTTCAAGAAGACAATTTAAAACTATAGGATCAGAATATTTTAGGACTGAAATATGCAAATCTCTTCCTCGTCTTTTTTGAGGAATATTGTTTATAAAAATTTGAATCATTTTTCCGTTCAGTTGTTGACAAAAAACTGTAGATCCTCTGCTCACCTTTGCTCGTCAAGGACTTTTAGATTATCAAGGATCATAAGATTATCACCTTATGATCACATAATTATTTCGTTTTTTTAAGTTACCCCATTCCAACTTCTTTCAAAATGGGTTGCAGGTCTGAAATAATTTAGCATATCAGAAATGATCCACACCCCCAATATCAATGAAGTTGGGACGTGTGTAAAACATAAATAAAAACAGAATACGGTGAAAATCTTTTTCAACCCGTATTCAATTGAATACACTACAAAGACAAGATATTTAATATTTAAACCGATAAACTTCTTTGTTTGTTGCAAATATTTAACTCATTTGGAATTTGATGCCTGCAACATGTTCCAAAGCAGTTGGAAAGGGGCAACAAAAGTCTGGGAAAGTTGAAGTATGCTCAGACACCTGTTTGGAACATTCCACAAGGTGTGTTGGGTGTAAAGAGAGCATCCCTGACAGGCTCAGTTTGTTCACAAGCAAGGATGGTGCAAGGTTCACCACTTTGTGAACTTTCATCTAAACTCCATAATATCATCAAAAGAGTCAGAGAATCTGGAGAAATCTCTGCAAGTAAGCGGCAAGACCTAAAACCAATATTAAATGCTTGTGACCTTCTAACCCTCCAGCAGCACTGCATTAAAAACCGGATATTACCACATGGGCTCAGGAACATTTCAGAAAACCATTGCTCCATCTACAAGTGCAAGTTAAAACTCTACTATGCAAAGCAAAAGTTATATATCAAAAACACCCAGAACTATTGCTGGCTTCTCTGGGCCCGAGCTCATCTAAGATGGACTGATGCAAAGTGAAAAAGTGTCCTGTGCTCTGACAATCATGGTCTGACAAATCATGTCACGTTCTCCAGACCAAGAGGGATAGGACTGTCCAGATTGTTATCAGCGCAAAGTTCAAAAGCCAGCATATTTGATGGTATGGGGGTGTGTTAGTGCCCATGGCATGGGTAACTTGCTCATCTGTGCAGGCACCATAAATGCTGAAAGGTACATACAGGTACAACATGTGCTGCTATCTAAGCAACATTTTTTCCAATGACATCCTTGTTTATTTCAGCAAGACAATGCCAAACCACATTCTGCACGTGTTATAACATTGTGGCTTTGTAGTAAAAGTGTGTGGGTACTAGAATGTCCTGCCTGCAGTCCAGACCTGTCTCCCATGGAAAATGTGTGGCGCATTATGAAGTGCAAAATACAATAACACAGACCCCAGACTGTTGAGCAACTGAAGTTGTACATCAAGCAAAAATGGAAAAGAAATTCTACATACAAAGCTTCAACAATTAGTGTCATCAGTTCCCAAACACTTATTGAGTGTTAAAATGATAGGTGATGTAACACCATGGTAAACATGCCCCTGTCCCAACTGCTTTGGAACGTGTCGCAGGCATCAGATTCAAAATGAGTGAATATTTGCAAAAAACAATAAAGTTTATCCATTTGAACATTAAATATTATCTTGCCTTTGTAGTGTATTCAATTGAATATGGGTTGAAAAGCATTTGCAAATCATCATTTTCTGTATTGATTTATGTTTTACACAACGTCCAACCTGCCTTTGAATTGGGGTTGAAGTATTCACATAGCTCAGCAAAACATGTTGCCAGCAAGTTGCTGCTAACTTTTAAATAAGAATGGACTTACTCATAAAGAGCAAAGACAAAAGACACAATAATGAGTGACCCATGATGGCAGCACCTATAACAAAAAATGAGAAAAAAGAAGTAAACATCCACTCACACAAAATAATTTAAAAGCTTGTTTTGAGCTGCTCAGTTTGAACAACGTTCTCTGATGGTTTCTCTGGGCCCTTCACCCATCTGGTAACAGAATTGGCATCACCCGGGGACATATGCTACTTACAATCTAAGAACTCGCAAGGGAGCAAATCTCAGAAATCTATATGTAGCATATATACAAAATATATAGCATATTTTAATAAATAGATTAGTAAATATATAATTTACTACATGCAAGCAAATTTCTCAATATCCTGTAAACAAAAATAGCTCAGTATATTCCCATGTGATATATAATATTAATGAATGTTAAAACAGTCCAGTTTAAATCTCATTACACTGAAATTATTTTCAAAAGATTTTTTCATTTGTATTTGTTGTACAATAAATACAAATTTATTGGAACTTACAGTGAGGTGATAAAAAAATAGCATCCTCGTCTCCGTTACGCTCTTTCAACCGCTCGTGACACTCGCCATATTTTAAATATATTTAAATTCATAATATAAATTTGTTATTTTATTTGTTTGAAATAGAAATAATATTGAATAAAATAGAAATAAAATTTTGAAAAAAAAATGTTTAGGCTAATGAATAATAAGGTTAAATATCATAATACATCAATTAATCAATACGTCAATAAAATCCTTTGACGTGTGTGTAAAAGTTATTTCTGACCTTACAATCTGATTGGTTGAGAGGAGTTCTCACTGTGTTAATATTTGTGTTAACCTGCACACTAAAATTTGTGTAATATGTACAAGTAATTGAGTTACTAATAAATTACCCTTATGCATAATGTTTAATCCTTAATGGATTTTATTTTTAGTTCCTATTCTATTTTTACTTTCATCTTCCTGTATCTGTGCACTGTGTGTATTTTAAGCTAACTTAATTTTTATAAATGACATGCCTTCTGTAGCATACTGTGTAACAGTAGAGTAGAGAATTGACCTTTTTTATCTGCAGGTTTATTGTATATTATATTCTATATTGTTTATTATTGTGTATAGCGAAAACATTTTATTCTAATAAATAATTATGTAACATAAAACTATAATAATAAATCTCTTATGCCAGTGTAGCTACAAAAATGTTAAGAATCTGTTTTACACATTTTATTCAATAGTGTATTACTTATAAATGTTATTTAAATATCACAGATTATTTTTATTAAACTGGAACCAATCCAACCAATCCTAGATTTGTTTACGTTTCATCTAAATTATTCCAGTAACTAAATAAAACTGAAATAAGCACAAAAACATTGCATTTGTTCATCTTGTTTTACAGAATCCTGACTGTGCTGGACTTTTGTTTGGTATTTTTGTTTAAAATCCTGACCACCTTACAGAGAGAGTAAACAGAAAGAGATACTGATATCAATAGAAGTAAAATCAACTGATGACTTACTGTGATTGCAGACTGAAGCAGATTGGTGCACTGACCTGAAGAACAGAAGCATCTCTCACTTTTATAAAGGGATGGAACTAAAATATGCAGCAGCTAAACTGGATTAACAGGTATCTACTTGATCAGTATAATTTTTATAACACTGGTATGTTCGCCATTGATGAAAGCCAAGGAATAACTATATATAGAATAATAAAAATAGTTGATAACATTGTTTCATGTTAAGCATGCATGTGCTGAACATGTGGTTGATTCTACATGGAATTACAGATTTTGGGAATAAACACAGAGTACAAGCTCTTAGTCCAAAATGTTGGGACAGCATGAAAAATAAGAAAAGTGTTTCTTAAATTTACTTTGACTTTTGTTTTATTACAAACGGTATGAATCTCTAATATTCCAAGTTTGATTCCGACAACTTCATTTCATTTGTTATTTAAAATTAATTAATTGTAAAACATTCAAAAAAGCTGCAGTGGTTGTAGTTCACATCTTCAATCTTCAATGGTTTTCTTCTTTGTGTCATTCCGATCTCTCTCTCCATATTCTCAATGTAATTGTAATGTAATGTAATCTAACGCACTAGGAGCTGAGGGAGGCACTGCTGCACCATAACCTTGAAACGGTGAAAAGGTCTCAAAAAGAGCCAAACAGTCATTAGAAGACTGTATTATTCAAACCAGTTTCTATTTTAGTTTTAAATGAAAGTTAAATAGATGTAGTTCTAGTTTTCTCATAATGCATGTTATTTGAAGTGTTCATGGAATTTCAGAAAACACTTTCTACTAAAATAAAATAAAAAAAGGTTTAAAGAGTTTTTCGGCTACTCCTGCCATTTTTCGTTTATTACTTTTGGTTGTTGCTTTCTACCTATAGCTTATCATACGGAAATATGAGAACACTGGAAAAGGAAAGAGGCTTTGCACAACATGATCCTGCTCCTGTTACATAATTTTGTAATGGCGGCCTTTACATGAACAGGCAAAGCAATCTCTGGACCTCATGACCACATTGCTTAATAGTTTCCTGCTGGTGATGTGGGTAGAAAACTAACTTGGACAGAAATCCATTCACTTCCCAACTACCCAGTTTATAATACCCAGTAATAGCTTTTCTTCACCATTCAGATCTTTGGATTTAATAGTGGACCTGCACTGCCTGTATTAAGTTTTTGATATGCGCTACACTGCTTGCATGTGATGAGCAAGAACTGCTAGAACTAAATTATTTAGGCCTTTAAAAATCATCAACAGATATAATGATGTTAAAGCAGTACTTAACAGGGGAGCCAGTGTAACCAGAGCAACAAAGCTTTGATTTTATTTCATTCTATCCAGCTGCCCCAGTCCTAATGACATCGCAGTGACCATACTACAGAATGAAGTCTCTACATCCATCACTTCTCCTTTTAGATGTTCACCTTCACTGGCTGCTCCAGCAATATCTTCCTGCACTGCCAGGTCCACCTGTGCCTGTAAAATACAAGCAATGGTGCACCAGTGAGTACAGAGTACATTCTATTACTGATAAAGAAGATGCAAACATATTTAGAAATGCTATAATTCATGATTCAGGGTTCACATAAGGGAGTCATGGTACAGCATGTAACTGTATCCTCCTAAGAACACTATCATAAGAATCTGACTGAGCAAGATGTTTTTGTTTGTTCGTTCAGCGCAGCAGTTTGTGGTTTCGGGTTTTAGTTTAATTGCTGTATTTTCTGATGTAGTTACATTTTTTAGCCCAGATTCCTCTGTCGGATAGTCAAACAATTAAGTCAAATGAATCGCTTAACATAAGGCATTTATATAATAATGTGTAAAAAAAAAAACTTTGAAACAAAAATATCACACCAGCTTCTAATAATGTTCATAAAAAAAGGCAAAATGTTATCCCAGTGATTTTGAATATGATTGGCGATGGTTTGGAGATCCACTTTTTGACACACAAAGCTTCTGGTGACATTACATATTTCTTATTTTCATTATTTCATTTAATGTTTATAACACTGATTAATACGTATTCATTTCATCTTCTATTTTTCTCTATACAATCCTGGAGAGAAGAAAATCACCTAGGAATGCACAAAAGGTCAAACCAATTACCTTCACCTTAGCAAGTTGTACTTAGGTAGAAATGACAGTTATTTGAGTAATTGTACTTTGAGTCCTTAAGTGAATAATTGTAGGATGTTGACGATGAAGATAAACTGATTAAATGATTATTAATAAATGAACATAATTGTATAATATTAGGTGTATTAAAACAACAACAATACATAGTTCTGCTAATATTAGGTTATGTTAGTGATGTAAAACACTGAATTACTTGTTTTTTCTAGTGGCACATATTGGTATAGGAGCTATAAAACTTTCATTTGATTTTTTAAAACCCAATCTGTACTGAAACAAACTTAAATGCTGACAACAACATTAACTAATCCCACTCATAAAAGAAAAGTATATTTAAGTGTAATTTAAAAAGTACACACTTAATGCATTATATAAATTTCCTTCTTTATGTTTTTACCTCTTGACTTAGTGTACATCTGATCTGTTTTAAATTATGCTTTTAATAACAACATTTATATTAGCCGTTTAATTAGCAGTTAAATATTCATTTGTTTAAGAATGTTGTCGTGTGTAAAGAAATACTTGTTTAGCACTATTTCCTTATAGCATACTAAAGTGTACTATTCATTTTAAAATAATACACTTAATTTGAAATCACAATAAAGAGTAGTTTTGTCTAAACTTGTTTTAGAATGTTTATGCATGTTTTTATAAACATTTATTCCCTGACTTAATAATTAATATTACCTAATATTATTAAGTACTTAAATTGTTATGTGGCTAATTGATTTGTTTACAATAATCTAAGCTAACAGGACCCTTTTTTGTTGTTTGTACTATGGGTCGTGTTTCTGCCTTAGCAACAAAAACCTTGTTTCCTTGAAACATCTTGTTTACTTAAGACTTCTTAAGATATTTCCAGCAGTTATATAAAGCTCCAATAAAATCCTGGGTTTCAATCCCTGCAAAGTTTACATGTAAAGGCCGAATGGTGTGTTTACAGAACCCTGCAATGCCCAGGGTGTGACTCTGCCTCCAGTGAATTCTGAGTGAAGCTCTAGAACCTTTTCTTTATGTGACACTGACCAGTAAAACTTTTCATGTTGTTTGTAACTGCTATTTTTGTTTTGGTTGTTGATACTGTAATAACTGTAAGCATCAACACCGAACATAAGGACACTGTGATGATGTTTTGGTAAAGATTAAATCTCTTGCTATAATGAAGAATGAGGGTTATACCTTTTTACACACTAAAATACACTTATACTAGCTACAATATTTAGACCTCCAGAGTTATTACTAAATGAATTTAAGAGTGTGACCATATAAAGTCAGTGTTTGTTTTACCTGATATTTTTTAATAACTAGCAGTTTGGTCTGGTGTAGCATTTCTTATTTAATTAGAATATGCGTTGGCAGAAAGGAATGCACCCCAGGGTATTTGTACCAACTATATTTAGAAGAACAAAATGTTCTATCTGACAGCACTCACACATGCCTCAACATTAAAATTGCATCACCAATAAAGAAAAGTGATGGAATTAAGTAAATCAATTGATATATTAATAATATGCAATTATTATTCTGTTCTGCAGTGATGGATTGTGTTCATTTCGGTTTGTGTCAGTAAATAATTAACCAACAAAGAAGAAAACCATTAACTTACTGACCAGTGGAGTTCTCCAGTGGGTTGTTCTGATGCTATCGGGGGTTCACTGGAAGCTTCAGGTGCTGCAGCTGGTAAGATTCTTGCCAACAGTTATCTGCACTGCAGTGTTATATGTATCATTTCTTACTTAATTAGAATACGTGTGAAAGGCATGCCCCCAGGCTAATTGTACCAGCTATTTGTAGAATGTAAAAACAAAATGTTTGCTCCTCTCAAACAGATCATCTAGTTCCCCCAGCTATAATACCAGAAATAACTGATGTTAAAATGTCATTTCTCTGACATCATTCATGCACACCTCAACATTAAAACTGCATCACCAATAAAGAAAAGTGATGGAAATCACAGGGCATAATAATGGTATGCAATATTTTCAGATTTTGAATAGTGAATTGACAGGAGGTTTTGCCTGTTTTTGTTATTATGTTATTGAAAGCCACTTTTATTTCCTCTCTCCGATCTGTAGTGGACAAAAGACAGAAGATGTACTGTATAAAACAGTGGAGTGGAGTGTTTAAACGAAAGAAATATTTATTTAAAGAGGGTGAAACTGTTTGAATAAATGCAATAACTTTATGGTTGTTGATGAAGCGAGACCATGAAGTTTAAGCAACTCAAACCCATCACAGTATGACTCTTAAACCATACATACAGTGGGTGAAATAAGTATTGAACACGTCACCATTTTTCTCAGTAAATATATTTCTAGAGGTGCATTTGACATGAAATTTTCACCAGATGTTGGTAACAATCCAAGTAATCCATACATTCAGTTCAATTCAGTTCAGTAAACTGTCACTGGTGACAAGGGATTTTACATCAGTGAAATTATTTTAATCAATCATAGAGAGCAATATAAGCCTAAAAATGCACAGTTTAGTCTTACCCTACATTTGAGTGTAAACTGGTCCATCAAGAAACTTTTTTCTGCCTCTTTTGTTGGAACCATCAGCAGCTCTGCCATGGTAAGAATAATGGCCTATAATAGAAAACTAAGATATACATCAGGAGAAGCACATATTTTACGTATATATATTTTTTTCCATATAATTTTGGTGAACACTGATAACTTATTTTTAATTAGTGTTAGTGGAGATGGTCAGTGTACGTGTCAGACATTAGAAGGGGAAACAACCATTGAATTTAAATATACATTTAAAAAACGATTGCTTTTTAAAGCAGCTTTAAAGCAAATTTGTCAAAAGTATGATTGACTTCCCAGTCCAGAAGGCACCATTACCACGTCTATGCAGTGATTCTTATGCTTTTTGCGGTTTTGGTTTATTTCGCGCTCACAAAATGGGGAAAACACCAAACAAATATCAAAGCACTGGATATCACCTGCTACAGGTTATTCTAAGGCGCACTGCAAGTTGTGGCACATTACCGGAACTTAAAAAAAAACACGTGGAACGAGTTCTTCTGGTGGAAACTAAAATGGTGGAAAGTGATGCTGTGTTACACAGGTAAGTTTTATATGTATTCTTAGAAAAAACGTATTATATTACTGTTCTTATTTACTCGCAAACAGATGTAATTTTGAATAAGATATTGGTGTATTTACAATCTGACAACGCTGATAGAGAACACATTCTGCTGAACTGACTTTAGAGAGTGAATCTATAACTAATATATGACCTGGCCCAGAAATAACAATCTATAACATTTTTAGTGAAAGGAAAGCTTCTGTGTTAAAGAACTCATAGCACGACTGAGAACATGTGAATTAATAAAACTTTTCACTCTTTGTCTGTAAAAAGTTGTTTGCTTCTTTGTTTTGCACTGTTTTATCAATTTACGGTCGAAAAGTGGAGAGTGAAGATGTTCTTTGTCTTTTATACTGCAGAAAGAACCTCAACATTGTACACTGGACACTCTGCAGTTCCCCATGTGGATATTAACCATGATTTCACTACACAAAGTAGATGAGGTGCAGTTTTAAAATGATTAGGGTATTTACTTTGATGACCACATTAACGGTATTGATGACAGAGATGGTTCAGTTTCTGCTATATTTAAAGTCCTGCGTTTTTATCTCAGATAACGTGATAAGCATGATGTTTTAGATGTGGTGCTCAGATGCTAGAAATGGCATGTGAAAGCAAACACTAGTTTTTTATCCCCAATTACTGGAGCTAAAGTGATTTAAGAATATATTGCACACCACTAAATCTGCACCCTGCAAAACAGTGTGAATGTGGAGGTAACTCCTGTAGACTAGATATATATGAGCTACAGTATTTGGGATTTTGTTTATAACACTGCCCTCTAGTGTTGAGTAAATGTAACAGTGATCAGTGTTCGATTTTACCTCACCAAAAGAGTCCGAATTGGCTAGAAGTGCGTTATATGATTAAACAATATACTTTATAATATATTGTTGTTACTCAGCTAATTTACACAATATTCAGAACCTTTGAACCTTAAATTTACCAACCCAGAATTGGTTTGATGTAAAAGATGTGTGGAATGTAAGGATGAATCTTTATTTGCATGCAAACAGCTCACTATTATAATAATAATAATAATAATAATAATAATAATAATAATAATAATAATGTCTTTCATTAATTACATATTAAATAATAAATTATATAACATGGAATAAGATATATATAGTATAGAATGCTTAAGGCAGATTTATTTTCAGTAAGGAAAGACTCCCATGGATTAATGGATGAATAAAAAAAATGTTACTTGCATTTACATATATTACCATATAAGAAATTACAACACTGCACTTGCTTTAATAGAAAATAGAAAAGGGGATAAAATAAATGAATACACAAACACACAGTTTCCCTTCACGTCTGTATTGAATAGAATCCTTATCACACAACAAGATAAAGACATTCCTAATATAGAAACACATGGACTTAAGAAAAAGCACAACATATGCTTACGTGTACCAGTATCCACATGTGGCTACGATACAGATCTCGTGGATATATATGCACGTACAGAAGCTAAAGCCAGGCCTTTTTGGTTTGCTTGTTCCTCGGATGTCCCTAGGGGAAAAAATCTACTTTTCAGCACTTTTCAATTTCTCGAGGACTGTGTGGAATCAATACAATGAAGGAGGAAGAAATAAAAATGCATTTTTATTTTAAAATAAAATGTATTTAACCTACAATTAAATTGTACTTTATATGTTAGATTTTATTTAGAAAATGGCTCCAAAAGTGATTACATGTATTATGCAAAGTTTTTTATATAATTTCATGGTTTCCCTGGAGATATGTTATACAACTGGAAGGAAACGAGGTGTGATTATGATTACACACTTGTGGATGGATGGAAACTGACATCAAATACAAAATGTTGCCATATTTTACCAAAGTTATTCCATCGGTTTGACAGTTCCGCAGGGAGACGTCGATCCCTGTATTTTCACTATCCGTATTCTGTGACCACCTTATTATGAGACCACAGAGGGCGCATTATCTAAGTTTTAGTTCTCGGGAACGCGCGCTCTTCGCTATGCCGACGCTCTTTGGTTTCCTTTTATGAGAAGTCTACAAATGGGGAAAGCGTTTATGGCCATTTTATGCTGTCTGTTTACTACATAAAATATACGTGGACATAAATATTTGATTTAAATTATTCTACTATTTTAAATGTCTTATAATAACAAAATTATAATAATCGTTTTTAATGTATACAGCAGCATCTTACACAAAGCGGCAGTTCAAAGTACAATAGCTTAATAAGTAAAGGATGTACTCGTGTAATACAGCGCATTCATTATATGTTTTTGTTATAAAGCTTTTGTTAGGTTACATAAGGAAAAACAGACAATTTAAGCCATAGAGACATCAGTCAAAAGAGGCATCAGTTAGGAGAGCTAGAATCCGTGTGAGTCACTCATTCAGCCGTCCTTCATCAGTAAATGTGACTCCACTATATCTCAGCATTAAATAATACAGGTGTAACCAAATCATTCCAGGTGACTGATGATAAAGAGATGGTAATTCACCTGAAATGATTTGGTTACACCTGTATTATTTAATGCTCGAGAACGCAGAGCGCGCGTTCCCGAGAACTAGATAATGCGTCCTCTTTAGTCACATAATAAGGTGGTTACAGAATACGGTGTAACACCGGCTTTCTTTCCACTGGTCCGATGATGATTCTATTGACGTGACAAAGTCGCCTACACATGTCCAGTCAGTGTCAGGCTGGAATATTCCACCCCAACGCTTAAGTGCTCTTGACGAACTCCACAGGAGTGGAGACACTTATTATACACTGCAGAAGGAAAACAGGAGTATTTCACCATGTTTAACAAATGTTGATTTGGTAAATGGATCAGAACATACATTACAAATTGAGATGAGGTTTAAACAAGCTGGCATTAGTGGAAATGGTCTCTTTATACAAGAACAAGTTAGTGTTTTGTGCACCAAATACCAATGAATATTTAACACTGAACAACAACAACAACTTGTGTGTTTTAAACAACTAATATTTGGTGTATCTATAGGGCAAATATGGAAGGAATTTAAGGAGGTCACATCGTTGGCCAAAATCTATTCTTTTGTAACCGCCGGACTATAAATTTAAAAGCAGTACCATTTCCTACCACTAGATGTCAGAATTGTACTAGAAACTAAATAAATCGGCAGCATTGTCTTGCTGTTTCTCTTCAAACTTGTTTCATGAACAATGGCACTTATTGATTTATTCTGTTGGAGGCTGGATCTACATATCTTAAATGGTGGAGACTTAGCGGAAGATTAAACCTTTTATCAGACTTCAGGGATTAAGTTAAGGAGGCGACACGATCTACCAATTACAGATATGGTGCAGGTTTTCATATGGTGGTGTATAGCAACGACAGCGGGCTGTGTGTTTTCGTAGCTGAGTTGTGCTGGTGTGGTGATAAGCATATTGGTCATGCTGGTAAACTGCACCGGGTGAGCTGCTTGACCATGTTTGAACATGTGTTTTGACAGCTGGTGTGCTAGTTATTAGCATGACCATGTCAATTCCATGTGTCATACTGGTCATAGTTGGTGTACTCCACTGAGTATGGGACCTCCCTAATTACAGATCAGTAAGGGTGCTTACCATGCTAACCCCTGTCCTTGGTCAAAAGCACCAACAATGGGTTGGTGAATGTCGGAACTGAACCTTGGTCGTCTAGACCAATCATTTACTGAGGATGTGATGTCATTGGAGGGAGTGTTATCCTCTGGGTAAAGTTCTTTTTGGAAACCCTGGTCCGCGAATTATTGATGATGCTCCTCTGAAGCATAACAGCATATTTAAAAACATTTATATTGGATTACTGAAACGATGAATGATTTACAAAAATAGTGATGAAAAAGTGTACGATCTGAAGCTGAACAAGTGGAATTTAGGTGCATGAGGTCAAGAATATAAGCTGGGGCTTTGGCATGAAGACCTTTAAATACAAATGAAGTCATAATCTTGAATGACTTGTCCTATCTCTGTTATGCTGATGACACTCCATGTATGCTCTCCTTTCCACCATTAGATATACAGATCTCCAACCGTAACACAGCATGTCTGTAGGACAACTCTTCATGGGTGCCAGCTCATCATTTGAAGCGGAACTATTCTGAGATTGAGCTGCTTTTTTCCATTCCAAGAAACAAGTCTTCAAGGCTAGATGTTATCTTACTGCATACCTTCTTTATAACCCTTAGGCAATGCAAGGCACATCAGAGTAGTCTTTGTCCTTTACCTGCCACTGATTCAAAATGCAGTAGCATGTCTAATTTTTAATTTACCAAAGTTTCTTTCCCCAAATCTCTTCACTGTTTCCTACAATACATGAACTCCATGTGTCTGGCTGCAAAAAAAGGACCAGATATTCTGAAGAATTGAGATTGACCCTGGGCTGGGGTATCAATGTGAAAGTTAAATGTTTGGTTGCAGTGGCCTGATAGATGGGATAGATGGGCATCCCATCCAGGGAGCATTTTCACCTGCGACAGGTTCCAAACTTGACACAATCCTGACCAGGATAAGTGCTGTACTTTCACATTTTAATAACTAAATATATATCCAAAAACAAATACATTTTGGTGTTTACAGCAACTTTATATCTTATAAGCAGGTGATGTATTCGATTTAGGAACACGAATGCGAAATCAAGCAATGGTGGACAATCAAATTCGTCTCAAATGTTTCTTATGGATTTATGGTCACGGCTGTGTAGTCTGTGTCAGTTCTCTGTCAAAGACAGACCATTTCGTTTTGGACTTGAAATGTCCCTAATTTTTGTGAGCTGCATATTATATCTGCTTTGAAGGGGTTTAGATGCTGTCGGCTATATAGTGTTTATTCTAATGGGTTCATAAACTTCTCTTGCAACTCTTTTTACATAAACATTAAATACACAAATCGTGAAACGTATGGGCCAAAATTAACAAATTAATTTCTTAAGCAGCATAATTTCTTACTGTTCTGACGTACCGGACTAGGCGGGAACCCGTGTGTTGCGTACAGTCGCGAGCGCTCTTGCGCATGCAGACCTGTCACTCACTCAGTCAGTGGCGAGAACTCGGACTGGAGACACGGCAGCAGCATCCTTACTTTTGGTTTTTCCGCTTTTGAGGTGCACAAACGTGGAGTGAGCGAAACTGGAGCAGACAGCGCGCAACCCGAACAGCCTGCCCTGGGCCGCGCCGGGAGCCCAGCCGCCAGTGTGGACTGATGTGTTGGCCGAAATGTCGCGCCACATCTACATCCGCAACAAGATCGGAGAAGGCATCCAGGCGCCCATATTCCAGGTGACGCGCGCGCACTATCCATCTCCTTACAACTCCATACAACTCCATGCAGCAGCACTATGTCCCACAACAACGCCATACAGTTGCATAGAGGCTCATATTGTTCTGTAGAGCTCATACAGTTCCATCAATCTCCATGTTGTTCTAGTCTGCTTTTTGCAACTCCGTACTGTTCCACACATCTCCATACTGCTCCACTCTGCTCTATACACCTTCATTCTATCCCATACAGCTTCATACCGTTTCATGCAGCTCCCTAATTTTCCATACATCTTCATACAGTTCCAGATCCTCACACTCCATACTGATAGCTTTATACAGCTTCATATGTTTCCATCCAACATTCTACTGTTCCGTAAAGATTCACGCATTTACATACAAAGTCCGTAAATCTTTATTCAGTTTCATGTTGTTCCATAGAAGTTTACACTGCAACGTGCTGTTTCTTCCATGCATATCTGTACAACGTCATACAACTCAATACTGTTCTATAAAACTCCACATATCCTCATTATGTTCTATACAGGTCCATTCTATTGCATCCTGCATTTCCATTTTGTTCCATACATCTTCATACATCCCTGTACTGTTTCACACAGCTCCATGATGATCCACACATCTCCTTACTATTCCATATAATGGCATACAGGTTCATAGACCTTCATGCGGCTCTACAGTGCTCATTTGAGATGCATCTTTTTGGATTAATTCATTTTGATGAGTTTAGCACTGGGGCCAGTTATCATCTGTCTATCATAATGTTTGCTATGTAAAACATCTCATGTATCTTAAGATCACACAAGGTAACTGACCACAGGATGATGCCCCTGTAGTGAAACTAGCAGACTGACCCACTTTGAGGTGCCCCTGTTTCAAAACTCAGAGAAGAATATACAGCCACTGTCTCTCCACTCCCTCGTGACTCACAGAAATGGATCATGTCAGGGCTTCCTAATTAACCTAGCCCAAAGAGGATGCTATTCATGGACATACTGCTGCAGATGAGTGAAGTATGGGCAGATTGGGAGGGGTTCCATGCTATAAAGCTGCACTTTATAAACATAATTTGAACAAATTTGTACAGTGAGTTTGATGAAAAGGTGACTGGTGACATGTTTGATCAGTGCTTATTATTTACATCACATACTAGACCATGTAGTCATGTTGTTGAACATGACCTAGTGGCCTAGTCACGACAGAGGCACAGTGCAAGTAATAGTTTTAGAGCTAACAAAGGAATGGGTGGATGGATAGAAGTTACATAACTTAATGAATAAATGTTTTATTGGGTAGGTGGATGGATAGATAGACGGATGTTGTGTTGCATGATGATTGTTTGCATGGGCAGATGGGTGTGTATGAAATCATACATACATTTTGTTTTAGCAGAGCCATTGTGGTTTTGATTATCAACTGGTTTGGCCATTTTATTGTTGACTGTGTATGAGACTAGTTTGTGTGTGTGTGTGTTGTTGTTGTTGTTGTTGTTGTTGTTGTTAACGTAGTTTTGGACTATCATCACGAAGGAAGAACATCTGACAATCAATGCTGAGCCTGTGAGCCACAACACGATCACTTGGATCATACAATTTGCGAGGCAAGGGGGACTGCTGCATTTTCAGGATTAAAATGTTACTTTTTAAGCCATATGCTTTATTACATATACCTTAATTAATTTGACATTTTTCAGAATAAAAACTACTGCTTAATTTTTTTTTTCAATATACTATTTTTGGGGTGCTAGGTCTCAGTTTACCTGAAAACGCCTATGATGTAGAATATAGTGAAATAACGTTGTATCACACACTATTTTTGAACCGTTAGGTATGTCACATCTACACACAGGTGCCCATAGCTGCAATAGAAGCAGGCTATTCATGCATCTGGGAAATTAAAAGCTGTATCCAGCAGGGGGCAGGTGAGAGCCAAAACATCTGTCAGTCTTAGTTTTCAAACGCTTTTCCAGATGAGGGTCATTGCATCGAGAAAATCATATGTCACACTGTTCTTATTCCAGCAAGCTGACAATTTACTGCCCGCGTCTGGTACCTTCTTACCACGTCCATGTGCGCCAGACTTCTTTGAACTGTCAGAAATATTTCAGTAGGTAAACTGGCTGCTTGAAATGACCTCTAAGTGAGGTCACCTGCTCACCTGCAATGGACTGAAATCCCAACCTAGAAAATTTGTGGTACATTTTCATTATTTGTAATGCTTTAGCCATTTGTATGCACCACACAATCACACTTCATTCATGTTTTCCTACATACTGAATCAATTTCACCTGTTCTAAATATAGAAGCTTCCAGTTCCACAAATTCACACTGCTGTTTGCTGCCCTCACAGGTGAACAGAGGAACGTACTCGAGACGGAGTCGGCTTAAACGCTCAGATGGTAGCACCACCTCCACTAGCTTCATTCTCAGACAGGTTGGGCTTGTTTTTTCTTTTGTTACTGAACACCCTATACATTTCTTTATGGAACCTTTGGAAGAGAAACCTTAACACAATTTAACACGCTGGATGCTCTTATGTGGATTGCTTTGGTTATGAGAACTAGACATTACTTTCTGTCCAAATAAGTACCCATATTTATTATTACGAAGCACTACATTGCCATACTGGTTTACGATATATGCTTTAGCATAGTCCATTTATTACTTAATTAGAAAACTATTTCTTTGCACTTCTCTGACTGAGGCCGTCGAGGAGTAGCAAATCACAGTAGAAAGAACTAGAACGATGCGTTTTTATTGCAAAATATTTATTTCATTATGCTCTTTTATTATACACACAATGTTGATATCATGTGTTAGACTTGTAGTTAAACCACATTGATATTTTTATCTGGAAATAATTCATATTCATATTACTGTCACACAGTAATGAACAAATTTAGGTTCAAAATAGTTTACTACTACTAGTTTACTAGTTTATACTGAAATTAGTGTTCCAGCCAAAAATATCTAGCCACAAGCATCCTCTAGGCAGCGTCCTGTAAGTACTGATAGATGACTAACACAGACTTTTCCACAACACTTGAACCACTGTCTCTGACTTCTACACTGAGTGAACACAGTGTTTAAAAACTCCTCCTGTCTCACAGTGACACTAGAAAGGTAGTGGAATGTCAGGGTGTGTTGTACTGGTGTGAATTGAACAGTAGCACTTTAGTCCTTCTGTTTCTCTACTTTGTTAGTCCTGACCATTAGAGAACAGAACTACTAAGTGGTTCTACATGGTAAGTAGAACCTTCTAATGGACAATGAGTGTCGAAACAAGGTAACAAGGGAGATGACATATATGTATATATATATA
>JAUZST010080602.1:0-20614 GCA_034779995.1 Parotocinclus haroldoi | reverse complement strand
AGAGAGAGAGAGAGAGAGAGAGAGAGAGAGAGAGAGAGACAGAGAGAGAGAGAGAGAGAGAGAGACAGAGAGAGAGACAGAGAGAGAGAGACAGAGAGAGAGAGAGAGAAAGAGAGAGAGAGAGAGAGAGACAGAAAGAGAGAGACAAAGAGACAGAGAGAGAGACAGAGAGAGAGAAGGGTTTAAGATAAGAAAAGATTTTTGGGGAACGGAAAAGGGAAAAAGGAATGAACACGAGGGTCTGTAGTGCTCGCTGTAAAGAGAAATGACTAGGGCTGTTGAGCCTACCGTGTCTGTATCCATGACAACAGAGAGTAACCGCATGCGGGAGTGCGGTTCAAGTCCAATGCGGATGATGCCGGAGGATGAGAAAGTAAGGACTAAGGTGGGGGCTGCTGGGCAGAGGTACCAGTTGCTATAGTAGTGGCTCCGTCGTTATAGAAGAGATTCCGCCGATCAGTACGTGCAGAGGCAAGCGGGGGGTGGGGTGGGGGTGCGGGGGGGCGGTAGGCGGGGGTTTGGACTTTGTCACCCTCGCCCACTGCTGTGTTCCGCGTACACTCGCTGACAAAAAAAAAATAAAAAATGACGCACCCTGATAGAAATGCGGGATTGCTGCAGGACTGGAAGGAATCCAGCAGCCAAAAAAAAAAAACAAAAAAAAAAAAACAATCCCCACCTTCACCGTTTACGAAGAGGCTCTCAGAGGCTACTTTTGGCTAGTGTACCTCTTGGTACCCGGGAGTGCGCAGGATCTACGGGCCACACAGGTACAGCACCCTAAAGTAGCCTTTGAGAGCCTTTTTCTAGAAGCACTTTTACTCCCTCTTGTGGCAAGACCCAGTGTCTAACCGGGCCGCACGCCAGGTTTTGCAGAAATCCCGCATTTCCGTCTGGGAGCTTTCATTCATTTGGTCGGACTACTTCCTGCCCCGTGCCAAAATACAAACGAACAAAGGAGTACTACTTACAATAGGAGAGGCATACAGACCTACGAACATTTGCAGCTTGGTACAAATAAGCAGTAGTGACATCTAAAGTCTCAAGGCGCCGAGTTCAGTCTGAACGAAGCTCTGGAGCTCTTAACTCCCACCTCTGCTCGTGGATCTCTAACAGACAGTATGAACCTGAGGTCTTTTTTTTTGGTTTGTTTGTTTTGTCTGGTCAGCGTCATTCGGTTTGTCAACAAACGTCCATTCCCTGCATTTCACGACTGCGGGACAGTCCGAAAAGGGTCTTGATGTACTTTCCTGCATTAATGCTCCCATCACAGTCACCTTTACAGGGTTTTTTTTTTTTTCGCCCAACAAGCCGTTCCTTATTAATTAAAATTAATTAATTAAAAAAAAACAAAGGTTCCTAATTTAGAATTTCTTACAGTTAAAGTCGAGAAAGCTCTACGGATCGTCCTAAAACTGCATTTTTCCCAAGCCTCGACGGTTTCATCTGCAATATGCCCAAATATTTGCTATAGAGAGTGTGCGAGAGCGAAAGAGACAGAGAGAGAGAGAGAGAGAGAGAGAGAGAGGGGGGGGCAAAGGGAAAAAGAGAGAGCTAATAATAAATGCAATGTCTTGGCAGCCTTAGTTACAGCACCATGGAGACAGCCTGGTGCTGAGCTGTTCAGCCCTAATTCATTCAGCTCACTTCCGGCTCCCGCCAGGGCCATATCTGGGCAGTGTCTCCTGGTGTTGGGTGCCCTTGGGACGGTACGATCGCTCGCAGGGTCATCTGCTCCAAAATGGCCGTCCGAAGCTTTGGTCGTCGGGTTGTTTTTTCGGAGAATGCCTCATTGGACGGCCTTAACGGCAGGATTTGTCCCTTTTGTAAAAAAAAAACCTTGCTTTCCCCCCCGGGGATTGGGCGTCGGCCACTGACGGCGGGCACCTCCGAGTCCGACGAAGCAGTGCTCCGGCAAAAACGACTGCACGGCGGGACGAGATCTAAAAGTATATAATAAATGCTGCCTGCTTTTGCTCTGCTGCACCAAAACGTCGCCTCGTGCGTACGGACACAAAGTCGTCCCCCCCCCCCGTCTCAGAAAAGCACCTGTGTGTGCCAGGACAGTGTGTCACTGCACCGTGCTGACTCACTGCAACTGAAACGGGCAGCAGAAACGACGAAGAGGAGCTTCTCGTGTGCCGAGAACGTCCAGCAGGTGGTTCTGCAGGTCCCTGGAAAAATCCCGGCGTGTTTTTCTACATTAATGCCGCAAGGCCAGCGACACCCTGACACACCCTGGCTTTCGGACAAACTACACGGTCCCTTTCCGTCCATTTCTTCCAAACCCGGTCCGTCCCAGATGCCTCTGTTAAAGTCCGGGTTGAACGCGAGCCTCCAATCCCCCCCTCCCCCCACAGTTACGTTTTAAGTGCCGTTTGTGAACGTAAACCTGGAATGCATGTGGCAGCTTGGGAGAGGTGGGGTTTGAACCCGGAACTTTCTGGTCCACAGTCCAGAACCTTCACCACTAGGCCAGCACAGTCCCTTAAAATCCCTGTGTCCACAGAAATTTGGAATCCCTATTTCCCCCCCACTCGGAGGGGGTTCCGGAGCCCCCAGAGCACTCCAGAATCTGAAGTTCACCCTGTACAGGGAGCCAGTTGGATTTAGGGTTCCTTAAACCCACCCCCGAATTTGCATATCACAAGCCATTACCCAGTTCCCCTAGCGTTCTGACTTTAGATCATGGACCTTCCATCTAATAATGCAGGTAACAATGCCCCCCCCCCCCCCCCTCTAAATTTTGCAAGCAGCTCACCTCTGGTGCTTTCGTTAAAAGGCCTGCACAGTCTCGCCCTGGAGTTCCAGTCCCGGCGTTTTGGTCGCTTTACTTAAATCAGCTTCAGTGCCAGTAGAGGCGCTACCCTGTGGGGCCGTCTGATTGGCCACCGGTGCGAGATCTGAAGCTGTCCAAAACCTCTCTTTCTTTCGCGGATTACACGCAAGCGCTACAGAAGATGGACCCTAGCGCTATAACACCGGTCCGATAAATAAGGATATGTCTCAATATGTCTTTTAACTCCTTAAACAAGAGCAGTGGTTTGTGCACCGGGTTGCCAGGTCTGCTTACTCTAAGCGACCACGCTCTTATATCTCGATCATGTTCGAGGGTCGCAGGTTGTTTTGGGATCGTTTCTAAAGTGTGGTTGCGCCCCTGAAAGTCGTCCGCATTCAACCCAATGTAGACGATTGCGACTTCTTTTTTTTCTCTTGGGCTCGTTCCCACGGACCTGGCTGCTCGTTTTTCTCGTGGGATCGGGCAACCCTGATTCGTGCATGTGCTGAAGGAGCGGCCTAGCCCTTTGGCTCATCCTTCAATCTTTGGAGTCGGCCGACGCGTTTTAGAGACTTTGCGGAAGTTTGTTTGGATGTTTCAGACTTTCCGTCGCTTAGCTGTGAACGCCTGCGCCTGTCCTATTGGAGGTATTTCCTCTTTCACGTTCGAGCTGCACACGAGCACACCTACCACATTATGGGTTTGCGTCTGGCCCACCAGGATCAGGACGTTGGAGCAGATGATGGAAAGGCAGAAATTGATCAGGATGATGGATCTCTCGGACCGTATGTACCTGAAATCAGAGGAAAGGAATTCGTGATTCCAGGCCGCGCCGCTTCACGGGCCCTTCAGAAAAAACCCCAAAACAGATTGAATTTACCTCCATAACACGGCGTAGACCACAGCCAGGGTGATGAGAGCTATGCAGGACAGGCCACAGCCCACAATCAGGGTCACGGACGGGACCCCCGAGTACTCCATATTCTGTAAGGAAAACATTTTATTATACGAGTCTCTGCGACGCTGAACAGAACGGATAACTTATCGCACTTATTGGGACATAACGGCTCTCGTCCCGTGGACTTTGTCCCGCTTAGAAACAGGTTAGCAACTTGGGATGGGATTTACAGCGCGTGCCGATGTGTCACGCCTGTCTGGCAATTCAATTTGTGGCTTTGGATTGTGTAGCAGCAGTGCTCAGCACCAAACGTCTCGAAGCAACCTTCACCATTTTATCCCTCGCCTGCCGCCCTTTATTTATGACTATTTCCCAGAATACCACCCCGAGAGCTCTCTCTCTCTCTCACACACACACACACACACACACACACAATTCACGGTGAAATATCAGCACTGCATAGCAGTAATGGGAGTTGTCAAACTTGGGCCCGATTGCATAATGGCTGTCATTTTTTCCACAGTGCATGTGCACACTTTGTCTAAAGAACACATTCAGTATAAAATGCCTGTCCTGCATTTCATTCCATTTCATTCCCCCCTCCATCACGTCCTGTTAATAAACCTCCTGACCTGCGGCGCGTTCCAAAAACGAGGTTTCAGGTGGGGGGGGGCGTTTCGGCACCGAGACTATCTCGATTTGTTTTCCGTTCCTCCACACCCGCTCTATTGGGGACGGGTCAGGAGGACTGCAGAAGGGACAGTCCGGGACAGGCCCGCGCCCTCGCTTTCCGCCGCCGTGCCCTTGTGACGGGTGCAGCTGCAGACGTGTCCAAAAAAAAGGCGTCCCTGGAAAAGATGGCGTCTTGTTGCTGTGAGATCTTAATGTGCTTTCCTGCATTAATGCTGCCGTTGCAGAAGGGTAAAAGGGGGCACTGACCCAACCCCGTACCCTGACCCTGGCTTTCGGACTTGGGCCTGAGCGCATGTGCCAAAATAAGCCCCAAAACATCTGGAATACTGATTGGTCTGAGCACAGTACTCGTTCGGGCCGGGTCACGGTCCGTCCTGGATGCCTTAAGAGTCCAGAGAAGACGACCTGTAATTAATTCTGTCTTTTGGACGACAAGAACTCTCTGGGTCCTCCCCAGGGTTTGTTCCTTACAACTTTTAGACAGTTTCCCCTTGCCGCTGTCACCCCAGGCCTGCTCGGTTAGGCTGGACATGGATTCGGCCACAGATATTTGTAAAGCAGCTTCGAGAAACTGCTGTGCGTCGGTGCGTAGACTTACGGTCCAGTCAGCGCCTTGAGAACGTGCGTCCCAGTGCATTAAGGTCTTTATGAAATTTTACTCTGGAATTGCGTCTCCAGCTCAAAACGTTTCTGCCAGGGTGAATGAGGGACCCGGTGGGGGCCAAGGGCCGAACCATGGCCACAGGGACCCCAGAACAAGGTCCGTTTGGTGGCTCAAAATGTAGCACGTCCCATTTGTTAGCATGGGGGCCCCGGACGAGCACAACAAAAGCACAACAACGAAAACCAATTAGGAGACCAATCCAGACCCGGACCGGCTTTTCAGCTCCAAATCTACGTTTAGGGACGACTTTTGGGGGACCCAGAGGAGCCGCCCGCCCAGGGGACAACAGGTGGCACCACACACTACTAAATCGGATTGAAACACGGGCTCGGGTCAGCGTTTTTTGGGTTGTCTCTCAAAACAAGCCGCTCTCTTCCAATCGCCACTCATGGGCCATGAACGCTGGGTTGCCAGGTTCGTCTTAATCACCCGCGCTCTCATGGGTATCTGATATTTCTTTTAATAGCCATTGCATTTGATCCTACCTTCACGTTTTCAGTACTTGCAAACCAGGCATCACACGCACCCCTCTTTCAAGCGCGCACACACACACACACACACACGCATAAGCGCGCGCGCACAGAAACGAACGCAATCCGAACCAGAATGCCGTTACTGTAACGCAATTCGTGATCCAAACCTCCCTCTGGTTGCCCGTAACAGGCCGGTAACAGGTTACATCTTCAAACCGCGTAAAGAAGCAGGCTGTAAGAGCTCCTACTCACCATCTCTATAGGTTGTTGAGCCAAAATGGCGAAGGTAGACACCCGATCACATAAGCATTTAGTATGGGATGCATCTGTGAGCACCGTTTTACATCCTCTGGACGACCAGCTTCCCCAGGAATTGTTCCTAAAACAGGAGAAGACATGACACTGGTTCGGACCGAAAATAAAAGCGCGATCTATTCCCGTTACTTCTGCGCCGGTATGAACAAGAACGGGGAGAAAAGGGGGAAAAAAAACAATCAAAAAAACGGGCTGAAAGTCAGAGGCGCACCGGAGAACACGGACGTTTCGTTTAAAGAGCTATGCGGAGCTGTCCAGCAGCTGCTCGTGCTACATGATTCAATTCCGCCTTAACGCACTGAACGAATCGTTACCGGGCTTTTCTTGTGCCGAAACCGGGGAGCGGATCCCTCTCTCTCTCTCTCCCCCTCTCCCTTCACCTTCGCTCGCCTTTTCTTCCCTCCCTTATCGCGATCATGAGCTCTTCTTGCCTCTTCTCTTCTCTCATCAGCGTTTTTTCGGGGTTTTTTCTTTCCCCGGGGCGCCGTTTCACCGTAAAAAAAACCCCAAAACGACGGAACGGCAGCAGACGGACGCTGGACCTCGGCGCTGCTACAGGCGGAAAGGGGAGGGCGGCTCGCGCGCGCAGCGCCACCGACCACACAAACCCTCTTTTAATCGTTCTTAAACCTGAGCGGCCAGCTCCCCTCGAGACGAACCGAAAGCCCCGACCGGGGAGCAGACGCAAACGATTCGTGCTGGCTTTTCAGGCTCGTGAACGCGGAGTTCGTTCCAGCTTGCCACCCCGTGAAAAGGGACTGGATGGTAGCATCCCGTTTTTTCGCTCTTTCTGCCAAGCGGAGAGAAGAAAACAAGCTTTCCCCATTGCTCTTAGGTGGAGCCGGAGGATCATCTAATCCTCTACCTGTTTAAATCATCGCCCTGTCTCAGGGACACTGCCCCGTGAGCACAGGATTGACCCCTACTAGGTCCCCCCCCTCCAAAAAAATTAGGAGACACTTAAAACATCTGGGCATACATCTCTAACATACGGCCTTGCTCAGGGACCCGACCGTGGCCGAGGTGGATATCCGAACCCTGGACCTTCTGGTCCATAGTCCCAGTACCTTAACTGCTAGGCTACCACAGTCCCTAGACACGATTCTGACTCGGTTGATGTGTTAAGAGACTTTAAATCAAAGCGTCCTATTGTAGGTAGTACTCCCTCTACATGCGTTTTCTCTCTGCCCTACGACTATATAAACGGATCTCTGGTTACGATATTCTGTCCCCTAGACGTAGCCGTAGCAGGACGCTAATAGTGGAGTGTTTTCTATGATTGTTGTGAATTTCCATGTCAGTGAAAGCTTAAGTGCTCTTAAGATTTATTATTGGGTTTACTATATACATATTTATTTCAATTATATATATATAGCTGTTAAGGATTCTAACGTACTGTCATCGGATCGGGAAATAAAAAAATCTCTCCAGATGTCGCACATAAAAGTGAGACAGTCTAAAGGTTTCAACTGCTTATTGGACTCATTCCCTTTTGGTTGTGTGCAGCCGGGGAGCTCTGTTTCTATTCTAGAAGCTTCCTTCCTTCTGTTTTCAGGGATTTTCCTTGCCACTGTCGCCCCGGGCTTGCTCAGTTTTGGAGATCAGCCTTTTAAGATCATCTAATGTTATAAAGCTGCTTAGAGACGATGCTCTGTTCTAAAAAAAAAAAAAAAGAAACGCTCTAGGAATCACTTTGAATTGATGCAACCGGTGGTCAGTGTTGCCGTTTAACATCAAACCCTACGAGCAAAGTATCGCCCACTGGACCCTTAGGCACCTTCAGACCGCTAAGTTTGGTGCTTTAAGGTAAGCTGGATTGAGTTTCCAGAGCGCTCCTGTCCGCTTATTCCTATCTACTTAAGTTTGGACCGCGTAACACACTTCAGACTTCAGTTTTTTTTATTATTTTTTACTCTTCTGACCACATCCTGACGTGCAATTAGTCTCCGGCCGGCGGTGAGCAGGAGAAGATCTGATTTACAGGCACTAGACTTAGCCCAGGACCGGACTGGATGCCTAGGCTGTGATGGCCTCAGCTTTCATTGATTTGTGACTCATTCTATGATTCAGTGCAGCGTTTTTCAGTCCAGGCTTTTTTCCCGAAGCGTCTCAGCCAGCGCCGGTTAAGAGCACGCCTCGGTAATGCCGCAATAAACGGGAGACGAAGGAAAACTAGACAGGGACGTGCCATTTTCTTTTTTGGGCTTTTATCTTCGGCTACTCGTACATCACACGAACGGGACGTGATGTAGACGAATTCCACCCGGAATCTGTTTGTGGAACCTCCTATAGAAGGCAGTAGCACATTTATCTGGGTTTGTGTGGCCAAGGATTTTAAACGGCAAGCTCATTAGGGAAAGGGGAAAAGAGCATTTCTGTCATGTACTGCCACGCTGACCCCGGCCCGGGCGCTGGCGCCGGCTCCGGGAGTTGGGAGCTTTGGGTAAGCCAGATCCTGGGGGAAACCACCACAGACTGGTTCCAGACTCCCTTTAAGGCGGGTGCCGTAGACAATCGCAGCCGTGACGCCGTACGCCATGACCGGTTATTCCTCGAGCAAAGCCAACGTCGAACAAAGGCTGGACGCGCTTCAATACCGCGACGGTACCTTCCACCAAAAAGTGGGTCTGCACCAAATGAGTTGTTGCTATGCAACAGTACCAAATCCCTACCCTGCCTGGACAGAGTGTGCTACAAAAGGGTTACGTAACGCGGGTCGAAACTGTGCTGTGCTGTCATCAAAATACCGTCGCCGTCACGAACGTTCTTGACCAAGATGAGAACTGAGCGTTGAGACAAGCGTTACTCGTACAGAGTACTGGTCCATGGCGGGTCCGCCTTTGGATTTTAGGAATCCGATAACGCGCACAAGGGAGGGCCACTTTAGAGACACCAATCAACCTAGCAGGCATCCCTTTACGCTGCGGGAGGACACCGGGGTAAAGACCGAGACAAAGAACGGTTATGTCGGTACGGTCGTGTTTCACGGTCGCACAATCCTGTGTTGTTTGCTGCCTAAACACTTTAACGAACAAATTAATTAGCGGACATGCGCGCGCATAAATTGCGCGCCGGCCCGATTAGGGAACAGAACGACAAACAGGAGATCATGTGTACGCATGAGATCCATATTATTTGGACGCATCGGTGGCAGCGCAGGCCTGCTTTTTTTATTTATTTATTTTTTTTTTTATTTTTTTTTTAATGAATGACAAATATGGGAGTTAATAGAGCCGGGCTGCTTGCTCCAGCAGCGCTCTCCGTCTAAGCCAGCTTTAATAATACCGCTGGGCTAAAATCCATTACCGGAGCTGGAATTATACATGACAGGCCGACTGATGTGCAGCCGATTCAATGAAAATTGGATTTGGTAAATGTGCTCGCTCGTTCTTCTTATCTGGAAGAGTATGGAAAGAGCCTGTCCTCCTGCTTCTTTATTTTACCCCCGAATCACAGTACAACTTTTCATACGGAGAACTTATTGAGATTAACTACCCGGGCTATATTCAATTTGCAGCAAGGGGTGAGGGAAGAGAAGATACCCGTGCCAAAAATATTTCTATAGAAGACTGGGATGGACGTGTAGACCTTCAGACTGAACATATAATATACCAAACGTGTCCTGCAACGTCCGTGCGCTTGAACTTTTAGACGAAACAGCGTTCGTACCCGAACCAGGGTTGCCAGATCCCACCAGAGAAACGAGCAACGAGGTCGACGGAATTATCAAGGCAGACAGGACCAACGTATACGTAGGCGCTCTAGCATCAGGTTCAGAAAGACAGTCTTTGTCTGCGTTCGTCCATTTAAGACTTTGATACCAAAAGGAATTCATACAAAAGAAAACCGGCGTCATTGGTGACTTATCAGGGTTGCCAGATCCCACCAGAGAAACGAGCAACGGGGTCTGTGGATTTAGGCGTTCTCAAGATAGACAGGACGAACGTAGACGCTCTAGCACCAGGTTCAGAAAGCCTTGAGCCGTTTCTGTTTCAACCCTTTCAGGACCGTGGGTTGTTTCGGTCGCATTGGGCGACCCTTTAGTAGTCTGGGACAAATATGTCCCCTTGGTCCTCAAAGGGTTAAAAATGGGCGAACACAGACAAAAACTGTCTTTCTGAATCGAATGCTAGAGCGTCTACGTTCGTCCTGTCTAACGAGAATTCCATAGACCTCGTTTCTCTGGTGAGATCTGGCAACCCTGATTCGTCTACGTTCGTCCTGTCTATCGTGAGAATTCCGTAGACCTCGTTGCTCGTTTCTGTGGTGGGATCTGGCAACCCTGATTCATGCATATGTGTGCAGGGCACGAATAAAGTCATAATAAAGTAATCTTTTTTTTTTCTTTTTTTCTGGTATCAATTCAAGCCCGTCGTTATGAATATAGCCATAGCTGTAAACATTATACATGGATCGTTCTCATGAATGCGCTTGCAGCAAGAAAGCTGTTTGAAAACAAAAAGCCCAAAAACAAATGACCAATGGCACGACGTATTCAGCACTTTATTCGAAAATGAGCTTTGTAGAGCTGTAGAGTTTAGGACTTTATATTTTACATAACGTAATCAGAATACAAAACGAGCACTTACGTGATGGAGCTGTCCCAGAACACACAAAACGGATTCATTGTTCCCTGCAAGACAGAAGCACGTTCACGGTCAGTGCTCAGTACACCAGCAATACTCTCAGTTTACCGTCGTCTTATTTTGAAACGTTTTGTGTTTCGTCGTCAGAAGAGTCCGAGTCTGTTACGTACGATGGCGTGTCTGTTAACTTTACTATAAGTAAAAAAGTCATAAACCCTAACCCGGGAATCGAAATCTTAAGTTGAACAGCAACCGTAAAACGGCTGGTCGCCTCAGTTGGCAGTCAAAACCGCGGAGCCACGAGGAGAGGTGGGAGTTAAGAGTTTAAGAGTTAAGAGACGAAGTCCTATTTTTGTCCTTTCGCTCTTAGATCGAACTCCGGAAACCGGCTCACGTTTATTCTCTGGTCCATGGGGCTGCTGATCTTCCGCGCTGTTCCTAGTGCTACTGTCTGTGGACGTCTACATACTTTTGGCTTTTTGGATAAACGTTCATGCTTCACAGGTTTTCTGGTGAAAATACCCATTCTGTTGAGCTAAAAAAGGCGATTTTTCTCCCTTTTTAAGGGCCTTGCTCAGGGACTCGACTGTGGGATTAGAACCCTGGACCATCAGGTCCATAGTCCAGTACCTTAACCGCTAGGCTACCACAGTCCCAGTGATCGGCCTGAATGTAGAGTGTGTGTTACGTATGCCCGGATCTCCTTGGCATTTCACTCGGACTCTCAAACTATTACAGTTTGAAAGACCAATTTCCTAAATAGCACTGCTTCCTAAATCAGGAGCGTTTTATTACCGCTTACGTCATTTACGAGCTATCCGCTGATTCCCTTTCAAAAGGTCGAGGATCTCATTAACAGTCCCTGGTTTCTTTCTTTTTTTTCCCCCTCTTGGTCTCAGTTGCAGTGCGTTTGGTTCGAAGTCGAAATATCTGTGCCGTTAGAGACGAGACGACGGTTTGGCATCTCTTAAGGAAAAGCGTTTGGTAGTAGGTCCAGGGCGTGGCTAATGAGCTTGATAGGGCGAAGGAAAGCTGCTTACGTTGGCCAAGTGTGCTAGCTCGATCTCCAGCTGAGTGTCTTTCACTCTGGGTTCCGGCCTCATGGTCACAGCTATGACTTTGGAGTTCACCACAGTGTTGTTCCTGTGGGTTAGACGGACAACATTTGGTTAGACCCATGTAGGACATGCAGACGCCACCGTGCCACCGTGCCACCCACTCGTTACATTCCTGCACTGTCCAATGTCCCATAGTACCTACCTTTTCGTAAAACTTACCGTTCTTCGTTTTTAAAGACTGCGGTTCACCTTGGTAAATTCCGACATATATGTAAATACGCCTTTTAAGTCTGGCTCTGGACTTTGCAGCCACGAGCAGAGGCGGGAGTTAAGGTTAAGCAGGAAGTCCGTAACGGACTTATCGGAGGCTCTTCGAACACGGCTGACGTACTTTCTTCGTTCCAGGGTTTGCGCCGCTGACTTTCCTCATCTGTCCTATTGTAAGTAGTACTACTTTGTCTTTTGTTTGTCCCCCCCACTGCCTGTATGTACGGACGATACAGAGCGGCTGGGCCGGCTGGGTTTTTTTTTGTTACGTTACTCCAGTTTGACGCGGCGGCGTCAGGGGTGCCGTGTGGTTCGTTTGTACGCAGGATCCCTTTATATTTACGTCCCGGTCAGCGCCCCTGTCGGCCGCGGTCTCCCACTTTGGCTTATTCTGGTTTACATCGGACTCCATTTCTGTAAAGCAGCATCTCTACAGTCAGTAATCACACATGAGCTGGCTCATAGAGACGAACTGTTGCCAAGTAACCTTCTCTCTTTGCCTTTTTTTTTTTTCCCCGAGGCAGAATATACTGGTATGTATCTGCAGCACTGCAGCAAATGAATCACAGGAGCCCAGGCGTGCAGGTCATTCTATCCCTTCCATTTATTCTGACGTGCCCAAATCTCCCAGACTCGCACCCACGCGCAACCAAACAACCCCCCTCCCAAATAACTCCGGGCACCGTTTCACTGCTCGCTTAAAATGAATAATGAACTCTAAGAGGGAAGGGAATCGAAATCTCAACTTAAGCAGCGACCGTAAGGCAGCGGGTGGCCTGAGTAGGCGGTCAAAGCCACCGGGGCCACGAGGAGAGGTGGGAGTTAAGGGTTAAGAGACGCGGTCCGATTTCAGCCTTTCTGGAATGGTCGTCCCAATCTAAGATAGAACTCCAGAAACTGATTCACGTTCAGCCTCCGGTCCGTCTACGCATACTTTTGGCATCCCCCGAATATGGTGCATTGTGGCACCGGTTCCAACCCTCGACCCGGCCGGTCGCAGGCGCGTTTGTTCAAGATCACAGAAACGGCAAAGAAGAGGAAAAGGCTTAAGGCTGGTCCAAATTATCAGCGTAACTATTGGTTGTTAGTAATGTGCCTCGACCAAGCAGCCTTTCACTAAATGGCCCGGGGTGCGTCTTACCTTGGCGGGGGGAGCATGAGTCCCAGTGTCTTGTAGAGCACCGTTCCAAGAATAAACACAGCAGAGCCGTCATTATCTGGCGAAAGAACAGCGGGTTAGACTTTAGACCACGGGAACCGATCACACACCTCTGAAATAGCCTAGCGGTTAAAGTACTGGACTCTGGACCTCATGGTCCAGGGTTCAAATCCCACCTCTGCCTAAAGCTGCCCCAGTGGGGTCCTTGAGAACTTGCAAGACCCTTAACCCTAGATTATTTGGACTGTACGACCAGTACTGGACCAGCACCCATTGTGGGTACGGGCCGCGCCTGTCTTTGAGCCCTTCTTCACCTGGCTGCCACTGCCTCCGTGTGGGTTCTTTCCCTTCCTCGTTTACTTCTAAACAAACCCCTTTTTGTTTGACCTTTATCTTAGGATAAATTAGGAGGTCTGGACAGAGATTCCGGTTTGATTATCACTGCCGCCCCAAAAAGGCCCTGTTTAAGGTTAATGGGCGAAAAGAAAAAGGGTCCGGCTCGCCTTTCTGTGCACGTACCTTCTGCATGGGGACTAAAAATGCCTTTTGGAATGACCACTTTGTCCTCCGAGTTTCTCGCCCAGTCCACCATGCCCTTGCGTCCTTTCATGGGGAAGTTGATATCGGTCACCACAGACACGGCAGGGAGCCTCTGGATGCTGGCCACTGGAGGAAAGAAGACCACGTTGTGAAGGTTAACCAGGTGGTCCAGTCTGATTGACATTTAATACTCTAGAATCAGGGACTGTGCCCAGAGTATACATATCACCACTAGGTGAATATTGTAGTGAGGCGCTACAGGTCTCGAGGTCTGGGGCCAGCCGGTGCCCACCCGGCGGGGGCAGGAACAACCCTGGACGGGGCTCCAATCCATGTAAAACTTTCAAGAGCATCTTGTGAGGTCAGACACTCATGTCTCACTCTCAGTCTCTGTTCTAGTTCATCCCAAAGCTCAGGGGTGTCAGGGACAGGGCCAGGGCCAGCGAAGATCTTCCACGTCAAACTCGCCCGTCCTTCATGGACCTCGCTGGGACAGAACAGGGCTTTCCATGGACTGTTCCCTCAAATTCGGAAGCAGGCAAAAGTCCAGGAACGCCCAAAGCCCTTTAAAACAACCCCATGGCGTTATCCAGCGCCCACCAAACTTTACAGTTGGCTCTCCGGGCATTAAATTGATGCTAAACCACATCCATAAACCAAACGGGAGTGCGTACGAAGCTCTTAAACAAAATGAAAAGGGGACAAATCAAATACAAAACTAAATCGAACTGCCGCCACCGGAGAGGGAAATTTATGGAGCGCAGTAAGTAAGCAAGCGCGAGAGTACACGATGCGTTATTAGATCGCTCTGCTTTTAATTGAACGCGAGATGAAAGACAGCTGAGCATAAGGAGAAAAGAGAAAAAAAACCCTTTCAAGTCCGGGACGAAAACAAGAGCAGAAACGTTGCCGGTTTTGGGAGCCACATTATTAGTCCTCGCTCTTTCCACCCCCTTCCAGAACGGGTCGACCACGGGGTGTGCGGACCGTTTTCCTTTGAGGGCTATTGTGAAAGGCATTCGAAGCACCTGCTCCCACCTGCACTAACGAGGACTGACAACAAACAGCAGGCTCATAACGGCTGTGCGTTAGCGAGCTTTACAGTTCAAAGACAGTTCAGTGAGTTCCCAGATGAGGCGTTAAGTCGTTGCTTTATAAACGCCAATCAACCTCCAAATAGAAAAGAGTTCCCGACTGCCAGAGTACACCACGTCTCCATACTAACGTCCAGCTAGTATGATCTCAGAGTACTGTTCGAAAGGGTAAAAAAAAACGGGACTCCGAAGAGCACAAAACAAACAGGAAAGGGAAAGTATGGCAAAATTACAAAAAAAAAACCCAAACAATTAAATCACTCTATTTATGTAAATAAAGCCCTCTCTCTATATTTTGTAATGTTTTTTTTTTTTTTCAAATAAATTGTTTATTTAAGGAAAATAATTTTTAAAAAATATATATATTTTTAATGAATACGTTTTTTTAAAAAATGTTTTATTTCTTTGTTCCTCCACTTTTATTTATTTTTTGAATTATTTATATAATATTTATTATTAAATAACGAAATCACTGTTTATTCATTTAAATAAAGCCCCCTGTATATCTTTTTTTGAATTGTATTTTTTTATTATTTATTGTTAATTAATAAATTGTTTTTGTCAATTTAGCTTTATTTATTTATTTTTATCTTTCCATTTTTGTTTATTTTTTCGAAATATCCGCACTTATTACTAAATGATTGAATCGCTACTTATTCACGTAAATGCAGTTTTTTAAAATTAATTATTTGTTTTTTTAACATTATTTTAAAAAAAATGTATTATTGATTTTTTTCCTCCACTTTTATTTATTTATTTGACCTATTTATCCCTTTCAGTCGCTCAGATAGATAGATAAGTTCTGGTTACACACTCCCGTACAGTAGGTGGCGGTGTGCACCAAAGACCACGGGAAAGGCTGGTGCTAGGAGCAGCCGTTTTGTGAGGAGTTTGCACGTACCTGTAGATATTTGTTGTGTGCGTGTTGTGTTAGCCGTGTGAGCTGGTGTGCGTTTTGGTATGTATTTGTTTGTAGGTGAAAGTGCTGATATACTGCCGTACGTTCATACTGCCGTGCATGAGGGTGCAGATGGCTTCCCCTCGGGTGGCCACGCTATGGTCTGCAGCTTTCTTGGACCGCACACAACCCCACACACCCACAATTTCTGCCCAGAACTGGCCACAGCAGAAGGGTTTCTCAAAAAGCTTTGTTAAACCAGCTGTTTCAACCATTCAGGACAGCTTTCCAGATCCTCCAGTGTTCCCTCTTCGCTGCTTATCCGCCGGGGTTTTGCGTACGACGTAAATCCGCCTTAACGCCCGAGGTCTTAAGAGCGGATTTTATCCCTGGATGTTGTGAAAGAAAACAAAACTGCCCAACACACGACGTTAACAGTTAACAGGACAGTCCTGAACTTTCGTTCTTCCGCCACACCAGCCAATCCATATCGCAGGTCCACGTGCAGAGGCGGGAGTTCAGACTTTGGTAGAAAAGCTCTGCCGTTCGGTCCCTTTGTTTAGAGACACTGGGCTTGAAGATCCCCTTTATATTGACGTTACGCTAGCCTAAAAAGACCGTGGTAATGTCCGGTCGATGCCCTTTTCAGTCAACAACCTGTTTCCCAGAACATCATGTGGTCTGGGGGCCGGTGCCGCGGCATACCCCGTAGCAATTTCCGGTTTCGGGAGCAAGCTGTGTGACTTTTTGTGTTCTAAAGCTTCATAAGGAAACGATGCGTGGACAATAAGAAGCTAGAATAGTGGTAAAGCACTTTCTCCTTCACCACCTGATCCATCATCTAATGCTAGGTTTGGCTCCTTAGATCCACGGTCCCGAAACCTGGGGTCCAGACTGCCTGAATAAAGAAGGAAGAGACCTGGTGAGGGACCGAGACTCAAAGGGGAACCCGAGAGAAGAGAAAAGCTAAAGTCATGTTCCTTTGTGAGGGTAAAGATAAGGGTTAGATATGCTTAGGAAAAACAGGTCGTGTTTTATAAATGCACGTTTTATATGCAGTCCTTGTTAAGTCTTTGGAGGGGGAACAAAAAAAAAAAAAAAAAAAGTCAGGCAGCTTAAGCAATCAAAGTTATTGGATTGGAGGCCGGGGGAAAGGAGAGGGAGCACAGGGCTGCCTGGTGACAGCAATTCTTTACTGATGTATGGCGGAGATGCCATAAATTAAGTCCAAAAAATGACGCAGCAGTATCTCACAGTGCCAACTGATTTCCATTTGGCCGGTGCAAGCCACCCCACCCACCACCCCACCCCACCCCACCCCATTCTGTCCTTGTAATTAAAAGACATTGACGTTAACCGGGGAAGAAGATTGCTCAGTAGGGAGCCTGAAGGAAGCAATATTGATTTATTGACTACTGAATGGCTTGGATCCATCCATCCAAACCAAAAAAAATCTATACCCTACATAAGGTGTATATTCTGTAAGACGTGCTATAGTTTCATAGCACCGTCTCTAACTCAGGAGGCCAGTCCCGAACTGGGCGGCCCTAGGGCGACCGTGGCGTTTAGGCTCGCGCAGGTCGCAATGGATATGGACTTGGGGCCATTGAATTGAATTCGATCGATCAATCGGAAAAAAAAAATCCATCGTAGGGCCACTTTAGAGACGCCAATTAACCTAGGACGCGCGTCTTTAGACCGGGGGAGGTGTAATGATGTAAGAGTCCGGAATGCACCGAGTTGCTGAGCTGTGATTGGCTGACTGGGCATTCGCATTAACGAGCAAGCTGCACCTCATAGTGACTCCGACGGATAAACGAAACCCAGCGTCTATACATAGCAACTAGCGTCTTGTGCAAACCACTTAGCATGAGGCGGGGCGGGGCGGCGGCGGCGGCGACTCACTGATTGCAATAATACAAGGCTCCTCTGGGAAACAGTTATGAGCTGTAAACAAAAAAAAAACAAAACAACCCTCGAGAAAACCTTTTTAAAACGTCCCGTGCCACGTGTAGCCTAGCTTTAGCTGGGACTGTTTACTGTCCGGACTCCCGGAATACCAACATGGGCCGCGGTCACGTCAGGCGGAATAAATTAGGGATGAAAGAAGGGTCAGAAGCTCCACGGTGATCTGAGAACAAACGTTCTGTTTAATCCGTTTTTACTTCTCGAGCCAATTAAGGCTAATTACTGCAGGAAATGGTGACTGAGCACATTAACACGGGGGGCAGGTGGTCGTTGAGTCACGAGTCCCAAGCTAGGAATAGATCCCCGACACGGGGGACGGACTGGTACCAGGATCTCGGTGACATCAGAACAGGGAGTTTAAATAAGAATTAGTCCTTCGATTGTGTTCGCTCTCACCCACTTCACACACTGTTTATCCTCTGTTCTTATTAACGCGCTGGCTGAGTCACTGCGTGCAGACGCAAACCGACGCCGATGAGTCTCTAACAAAGGCTTATTCCAGTCGTATTCCGGTGTCGTTTACACAACCGGAAAATACCGGACCGTCGGGAACATAAAGCAAAAACACACACCCGGTCCTGCATTTCAGGCCTGGAGCGCACGCAATTCCAGCAGAAGATTTTACAGTAACTAAAGTGTTTACTTCTTACTTCTCGCGCCAAAAAATAAAAGAAAAAGTTTGAGCATTTGAGGTTCTATTCTGTTCCTCTTCTTCTTGTTAAAAACTGAAACGTGACACCCTGAAGATCGCAAATCTGCCAAAAAAAAAGTGCTTTTCTGCATTAACGCTGCCCTCAAAGGGGTGAGCATGAACTTCGACAGGGGCTCGGACCCAAAGCCTGTACCGTGACAGTCCCTTGCTTTTGAACAGGTTGCTAACAACAGGCTGGTCCTTTTTCGTCTTTGGTCCAAACCTTACGGCGTCCATTTCTTCTTCTTCTTCTTCTTCTTCTTCAAAAAAAGGTCTGGTACACTGATTGGTCTGAGCACAATACACGGTTCTACCATCCTAAACGCCTCAGAGCCTAGAAAAGTCGATGCCACCGCTGGACGTGGCCCTGAGGTTTTTTGTAACGCGCCGCAGATTTCGAGACGCAGGAACTGATGCTTATTAATGAAGAAATGAAGAAATGAATAGAAGTGGGCCAGACGTGAACAGGATATATGTCCTTACCCAGGTTTCCCGTCATCAGGTAGGCATTGTGAAAGTCCTTCATGCCCAGGCCAACAATGTGAATGAACTCCTCAATAACCTGCATCAGCTCCACTGCCCCGGGGTAGATCTGCAAAACAGAAATTGAACAAGAGAGCGAGTGAGCGAGTCCTGTAGTTACAACGGCATACGTATTTACAGCATCGCTTGCCTTTGACCGTTTGACCTTCTCACGAAATCCAGCGTTTTCCATTGGTGGTACAGAAATAATGCAAGCCAGGAATTATTCCTGGAGTTCACCACGTTTAGTTCACAGTTTTTCGTGGACGAGACCCCCTTTCCGGGCTGCCAATCGACCCCAACCCGCCATGGCAAGACCCTCTAAAGGTGCCCTGTTGTATTGGGCATAAGGATGGGTCATGTGATTGGACAAGACGTTCGTTTCGTTCCAGCACGTCCCATAGCCATAAGTGCTCAGATTAAGAGCTGGGAAATTTGTGGGCCCTTTTTAACCCTTTTACGCAACGGCTCAGGTCTTAAAAGGTCAAATGAATGATAAAAGGATTTTTTCATTCCGTGAAACAACGCTGTGGATCCACGGGCATAGGTGGGAGTTAAAGAGTCCTATTGTAAGTAGTACTCCTTTATATGTAAATATGTACATTCTCTCAAACTGGTAAACTCAAACTGGTTCGTAACGCTGTCCCTCTAACAAAAGTATCTGGTCCATCTACCATGTTGAACTCTGGACCTTCTGGTCCATAGTCCAGTACCTTAATCACTAGGCCTCCACAGTTCCATAATAATGACTTTGGACCAATGGTTCTGTTGGCAGGAGCCAGCCTTGTCACTCTGGACCATTGGCTCGCTCGAGCATTACGTGCTTGTCTCTCTCCATGGCAACAGGGCTAGCGAAGTGTGCAAGGAACGCGTGTAGCGAGGGAAACGGCCAAAGAAGGGTGGATTTCTCATCGATGTCATCTGATGTTTGCACAGTTTGTTACTGGCACAAAGAAAAGACGCTTTCTTACGAACGGCAAGTCACCCGGATCTTCTTTTAGGCGCTACTAAACGTGTGTTAACTTTAAATAACCAGCGGCGTCCAAAGTCGGTGGCTTGTAAAATAATGAACCTTCTCTCTTTCTTGCTGTGCTTTGAACTAGTGAAGCGTACGCGCGCCATTATACTGAGACGCCCCGGCCCCCTTCTCACCTCCCGAAATAGCACGCGGCGGTAATGAGGAGTTTACGGATGATTGTACCGAAAAAGTTGAATGACCCTCGCCTCAAGCGGTTCGACCCGCCAAGCCTGGCTTACCAAGTGGAGTGTTTACATTCATTCACAAGTATTTGTACACGCCATCACTTTGGAGAGACCAAATGACCCAACTCATGGCTTTTGAATGTGAAAGGGAAGCGCATATGGAGAGAACATGCAAAACCCCACTGGGTATATTTAGTATACTACACATTTGTTCGAAGTACGTGTAAGACGCGCCGCTTTCCTGTTTTGGGGTAGTATTTTGGGCTCTCTGGATGTGTCTCCTTTATGGTTCTGCATTACTAGACGCTCCTGGGGTCGCCCTCCCATTAAAGCCTACTGGACCTCCACGTACTGTATTTCCAGCTCGCCTGTTAAAGGTCACGGCAGACCCAGTAATTGGGTGATTTTTGCTCTGCCGGGACCCTTGAGAGCCTTTAAAAAATATTATATCTAATATTTAACATCAAAGTCTTGATGCTCGTTTTTAACACAGCAGCCTGAACTCGGAGTCGACTCCTTCTGCACTTCATTTTTCTAACTCAAGCCTTTTATAATTCAGCTGATGTTTCAGACACAGAGACAGACCGAAAGACAGAGAGACAGACCAACAGACAGAGAGACAGACCAACAGAGAGAGAGACAGACCGAAAGACAGAGAGACAGACCGACAGAGAGAGAGACAGACCGACAGAGAGAGAGACAGAGAGAAAGGGAAACAGAGAGAGAGACAGAGAGAGAGAAAGAGAGAGAGACAGAGAGAGAGACAGAGAGAGAGAGAGAGAGAGAGAGAGAGAGAGAGAGAGAGA
>JAUZST010080592.1:0-20614 GCA_034779995.1 Parotocinclus haroldoi | reverse complement strand
AGAGAGAGAGAGAGAGAGAGAGAGAGAGAGAGAGAGAGAAAGAGAGAGAGAGAGCAGGAGAGAGACTAGGCACTAGGCTAGTATGTGGTAATAGTAGTATGGGGGACATATTCATGTATTGCAGTATGCATTACAATGTTCCATTTGGACCTTAATTCACCTCTAAATATGAATCTAGGAAATAAGTCATGTGACTCCTTTATCTGCTGTGCTAATGCAGTTTAACCTAAGGGGTTAATGGGGTGTTCATGGTGGAGTGTTGGTGGTAGATGACAGAGGTCTTTTAGCGGCTGCTTGTGATGGTGTGTGGGGTGAAGTTTAGCAAAAAGGAGCATAGCCTTGGGCCAGAACATCTCCAACTATGCTCCTAAAGTGCTCTGAAAAGAGAATGAGTGAGATATTTCTTGTGAAAAACAAATTAGTGCCATCTTCATTTTCTTGCCATGTGTCTCTCTCCCCCGAGCTCTCAGCATAAGAGGATCCTTGCTGGGATTTTCTCAGAATCATTAACGGGTCTCAGCCACACTCATTTTTTTTTGCACATTCATTAGCTAGCAGCACATCCACTCACTCAAGTCATAACATGCAAGCTATGCTATGCTAGCAATAATGCTGATTAGCAACTTAGTTCTGACTAGCTAGCATCACACTCAAAAAGTCTAAATGTTTAATATATGCTGTGCCTTGCTTTACTTTAAATATTTCCTTAACATTTGGTTAATGATGGCTTGGTTTCTCAAACTGGGAAATTGCTTTTTAAGCATTAAGCATTTAAGCATTACTTTTTAGGACACTACAGGATGCTGTAGAGTAATGACTAAAGTGATCAAAACATTAAAATAGATTTCATTATCGTTATATATTTTTCCATAATGAATAATGTAATGTGAATTAATCTGTTTCTGTAATAATAAACCTCTAATAAAACCTAAGTGTGTGTATAAGAATGAAATACACTGTAATAACAATCATATAGAGTAACAGCTGAAATGATCTTCCAGAAAAATGATGTTACTACATGTCTGTGGAATCAGATCTGGACCGCATGATATTTTGCCAGTTTTTAACTTAAAAAAAAACAGTAAAAAATAAATTAAGGTGGGTGTTTTTTTTCTTTTTTCTCAGAACGGTATGCTTTGAGATGAGCCTTAATGATGGAGAAATAGAAAGTGTGATCCACAAGTGGTTGCAGCATCTCATAGAGAGAGAGAGAGAGAGAGAGAGAGAGAGAGAGAGAGAGAGAGACAGACAGACAGACAGACAGACAGACAGAGACTTAAAACCACTAATAAATTTGATTTCTGCATTCAGTTTCTGAATTTTAAACACAATCCCATTGGGGTATTCTCTGGTCTGTTACATCCACCAGCGTGATGTCATGGTTTTTATTGTCATTTCAACCATATACAGTGGTGTACAGTATACAGTGAAACGAAACAACGTTCCTCCAGGACCAAGGTGCTACATTAAACAGTAAACCTCACAACATAAAGTGTAGCATGTGCAATACAGAACAATAAACAATAAATACAGGAACAGTAAACACTATACATAACAGTAAACAATAAATACAAAAAACAGTGCATATAGCCCACTGATAGTGTGAGCAGAAGGTGCAGGTGTCCATTGTTCAATATAAAGGGTATAAACCATAGGTAGGTATAGCAGCAGTTTAATACATGTATGTGCGTGTGTGTGTGTGTGTGTGTGTGTGTGTGTTAGTCCAGTCATTGTATGTGCAGTTGTTCATATCAGACTTGTTCATACCATGCCAGATTGTTCATGATTCTGATGGCTCAGGAGAAGAAACTATTGCACAGTCTGGTAGTGAGGGCCCGGATGCTTCGGTACCTTTTCCCAGATGGTAGTAGGGTGAAGAGTGTGTGTGAGAGGTGTGTCTGGTCATCCACAATGCTGGTTGCTTTGCGGATGCAGCGTGTGGTGTAAATGTCTGTGATGGAGGGGAGAGAGACGCCGATAATCTTCTCAGCTGCGCTGCAGGGACCTGCGATCTGAGACAGTGCAGTGAGGAATTATTGTGTTGAATGCTGAACTAAAGTCTTGCCTTGCACCTTGACCCTGAAGCTGAAGACCTGGGTTGGCATGCTGGTGTGTGGTTTTGTACCAGAGAATGTAAATAGAGTGAGTGGAACCATTGGGGGGCTAAAATATGCAGGACAAGAGTTTAAAATATGGAGGAATTCGGTAGACTGCTCTCAGTGAAGAAGTGACATGAGAAAACTTTGGCAGGATGTGAACCAGACAGGCTGCAGCATTTTGAATGCTCTGTAGTGGAACAATGAAGTATCAATGCAGACTAGCAAGCGAGACATTTTCATATTCAAGCCTGGTAAAGACAAGAGCCTGTATAAGGATCTGAACAGCTTCTTTAGTCAGAAAAGGATGTATTCTTCTGATGTTTTGCAGAAGAAATTTGCAGGATCTGGTGGTTGATGTGATGTGACGTGGTAAGAAAAACAAATTGTTTTCCAAAATCACAACATTTTTTACTGTGTATGCCAGCTGGACAATAGCACCATTTAAATATTTAATTGGTTTTATTTAATGTTGCCATCAGAATCAATGTCCATTTTAGTGACATACACAAGGTGAAATCGATACAATAGATTACATCGAATACTCAGGTCGGGGCAGTTTAAAGCTCAGCTGTGGACCGTGGTAAACCGAGAGAAAACCCACACAGAGCCACTCTGCCACCCATGACATCCATCTACGCTATGTTGATTGAGAGGTCCTGGGTTTTTGTGTTCAGTTGATCCAGCTCCAGCTGCAGGACATAAGAGGTCATAAAAATTAACCTTTCCATGCAAGGTGAAATAAAGATAATTCACATTCCTTTGCCTGTGTGAAGTGTTTGATGTACTGTGAGGAGAGAAAAATTATGAGGCATGACCTGGACTGTAACCACACTGGTAAGAATCATGTTAGTGGATTTTGGGTAGGCATGAAAGTAGGGAAACAGGTCTATATCTGAACACATTATCTGGATTGTGCAATGGCTGGTATAGTAATGCAGTAGAGGTGCAACTTGACCCAGCTTGAAGAGAGAAGTAACCAGATCTACTGTCAGTGATGTGATAATCATTGCTGTGGTATATGGTGCAAGGCTTACTCATTTCATCTTTACTAAGTGTTTCAAATGTCGAGCACAATACATGGGTTTGCTCCACTTTGGCTGGAATAAAACAGGATGATTCAATGTTGCTGAACTTTTGTGCAAAGTGGAAAAGAGAAGAGTACAAGAAGACGTCGGTGAGAAAGAAAGATATGTTCTAATATATAAGATAATGTTCTAATTTATCCCTTGTTTTAATTCTTGTTTTTAACACATCCTAATTTGCAGATTTTACACTTATATTAGCTATATAACTAGGCCAGAGACAGTGCATGCAACATAAGCATACATGATGGACATATGTCGAGTTTTGCTGCCAATCAAGATGTGCTAACGACTTGAGAACTGGAACAAAAACATCCATGACTGTCAGGGATTCCTTGATCTTCTTTGGATGGTTTTAAAGCAGTTGTTGCAAAGCTTTGAGGTATATGTTGGTGTCATTATTCTGCTGCTGTATGCTTATGATTCTCCACAAAGTTCCAAAAAAGCATATTCACTAGTGGTCTCAGAATGTTGGTTACCACAGTAATCTTAGTTGACTACATACCTTTGCATTATGTGCAAAATTTGTTTCATAAAACACAAATGAAAACACATAACTGCTAGAAAATGCCTTTGTTGTCGCATTTTTGGAGGTGCTGATTGAGGAGGTGCGTGGGCACCAGCCCAAATATTTCTCAGCGACTTGAACATTGCTGGAAGATTTGAGTGAAACATTGTGTAAAGCTCAGTTCTGGCTAAACTACTCCCTCAGATTCTTAACTGTATTCTGCCTCACTTTGGAGCTATTTCCGATGAAATTTTCTGCCAAATGAATAAACCTAGATGTAAATTGAAGAAGGCTAAATAAAAGCAATAACATAATAACAGCAGTGTTTGAGAGGACAACGGGTCATCAATCATCACAGCAGATAACGACATTGCAAGAGAAAGTGCACCATACACACACTCAAAGAGAGCTAAAGGTGTTCCTTCATCAACTTCCAGGTGCTCTGAAATAAGTTGTTTAATCAATACAGTTCATGGAACATAATTTAGGAGCTACATATCTAATCTTTTTATGCTACTGGATGATCATGAGATCATGGTTTATATTTAGTGTTTTCAGTCAGGAAACACTGTGCATCTGCAGATCATTTAAACTGTAAAGCACAGCACTCATATCCACCTGCATCAGATTCACAAGCAACACTTTTAACTTGTGATCCAATATATGACCGAAGGATGAAGAATAAGGTGAACATGGGATTTATATGTGCACAATCGAGAGGGAAAAATTCTACATGCACAACCCATGAAAACAGTCCATGCAGGACATTAAGTCGCTTATAGTATGTATTGTACATTATTAGCACCACATTGCCCCCTTTAGGCAGTATAGGGTCAAACACCCCTGTGATCACAGGATCGACAGAGGAATTTTAAATGCCAACTAAATAACATGCAAACTTAAGTAACATACAGTGCAGTACCAAAGTACTAAGTGTATGATTATTTGGTTAGTGAATTTATTAATAATCTTACTCTGAGTTTTATGTGGTGCTTGACTATAAAACTTATTTTAAAAAAACATTTCTTTACACTTTTCCCTCTTTATCAGTAATTATCACAAAGCTTTCACTGTAAAACTTTCTATAAATTTTAACCATTTACTTTAACTAGTAAGTTCTGTCCAAACATAAGTCAAACCATATCCACCAGAAAGTTATTACAGAGTTGGGAGTGGAGGTCCATAATTTGTGTGTGTGTGTGTGTGTGTGTGTGTGTGTGCACGTGTGTGGATGTCTACTGACCAAATGGTCTCTTGCTTGTTAGCTACGGTTTAGACAAAAGACTTTTGAGAGATATTTATGTTTATGTCGTTTGACTACTTAATTGTAACATTGTAAATGGTGTTAATAAGTGTTTGTTCATGTCCTATTATAGTGTTTGTCCCCGATTACCTGTTTTTTTCTTTTTCACCTACAACAACATAAACTGGCTCACATTCATGCAATTATTGTTGGTTTTACATTCTTTTGTTTATAATACAGTTTTTCTGTGAATTTTGGGCTTCTGTCAAAAAGGAGTATCAGGTCCATCAAATGTTATGGTGTTCCCGTACACGGGAACATAACAGTATATTACTGTATTTTCTGTAATTATTGTAATTTCCATAACTTAAAAATGTGTAGGAACTAGGGATGCTATGTAGTGCTTCACTGACAGTAGCCTAAAGACTATGTGTTGATGGTAATCTCCATTTCAATCAATATCTTGTTTCACAGAACATAATGTGGATGTTAATTGATCCAAACAAGCATATTAACTATAGTGATTTGATCAGACTTTTGGCTTTCTCTGCAGATACAGACATTACATATGATGGCTTGAATGAAATAGGATATAAGGAGGAAAATCGAAGATCTTATAAAATATTATCCCAAACAAATACAGTATTAATGGGCAATGGTTATTTAATGATATATTGCTAGGCTTCTGGGCTTGCATCTGCAGACATCATTTTACGAAGTTCCTTTCTGACCCTTTTTATCTTCCATAGTCAGATGCTCATTTACAGCCAGTTTGGTCTCATCATCACTATGCAGATTGTTTGTCCTTGTTCCCAGTCTTCTGGAGCCTTGGTTTGTCTCAACTTGTTTTGTGTGCCGTCATGTTTAGTGCCTGTATTTATTTATTCATTCATTCATTATCTTCCACTTAATCCACACGGAGTCGCGGGTCAGCTGGTGCCCTCTGGGCGCAAAGGCAGAAACAACCATAGATGGGATACTAATCCATCGTAGGGCACACACACATGCAGTCACACACCAAGGGCCACTTTAAAGGCACCAATTAACCTAACACGACATGCAGACTCCACACAGAAAGGACACAGGGCGCTCCACCCTGGGACTGAATCTGGGACCTTCTTGTTGTAAGGCAGTGGTGATACCCACCGAGCCACTGTGCTGCCCTGAGTCTATTTAGACTGACTATTTTTTAAATGTTTTTCTATTGTTTGTGTAGTTTGTCTTTTTAGTGTCTCTGTTAGAGTATCTGTTCAGTTTGTGAGGTTAGCATGTCTGTCGATCTTGTTTCAAATTAACTTGCGTTAGCATGGTACTTTGCTAGTTACACTGTATATGCATACACTGTTAACCTACCTACTACACTGCACCATGTTGAGTACTTTAGTAAACTTATACATATACATAAATTATTTTGGGTGGATAAGGTTTATGATTACAAAATAATATGTTTCAAGTAGGGTCAGCTTTACTGGTTAGTAAAAAAACTAAAACTAACCCGGTAGAACAAGGTTTTTTTAATAATAAAGCAAATTATATATGACCAGCAACATAATTTCATTCAAGCTCACTTAGACCTTAAGCGTAAACTGAGCAGTCCACATTTGGAGAACAGACTGCATAAACGTACTCTAATTTAATAGGTTAATTTGACTGAGAGCATGGGCCAGTTTAATTTGTTTAATCTATTGTTCACTCAAACTATTGATTCAGCAGTGAAGTAAGATGAAGCCTCAGCCTGCTCGCTGTCAAACACCAACTTTAATACACATCCAGCTTTATATTTAATGGATAGCACCATTATAACTTGTTCAATATGAGTGACATCATTCAGTGACACTCAGTTGCATCATGCTCACATTATGCCCATGTATATTACCTAAAGACAGAACTCAAATTGAACTTAGCCCAAGGAAATAGCATAATCAAGCGCGTATATATAGTGCTTACTCGCACAGAAAGTTAAGCTGCATATCAGTTTTGTTAGAGAGTTTGCTGTTATTAATTTTTAATCCTCTTTTGCAGTATAGTTAATATGTGGCAGCTAAAGAGCTGACCAATCAGTATTTATGAGCACTGTTACTATCCATCTCAATTTTAATTTTGCAAAAAAATATCTTAATTGGACCAAGATATGACAGCAAGTGTCTCTTCTTGTCTGAGATGTTTTCATTACCACACATACAGTGGAAATAGTAGTAAAGATCATTTTGAAAAATTAGGCCTTAACCCAAAAAGGACAACTACATTATCTGAATGAAACACATATATAGCAGGGACCAAAATTAAGAACACTGCATTTAATTTACACTACATCATAGTGCAAAGCCTACATGAAAATTTTGAAACCTTCAATTTTCTTTATTTAATCAAAAAAGTATAAATAAAATAAAATGATTATACTTGATCATTTTTCTTGAGGAAAATAATCCAATATTACTTAGCTGTATGTTGCAAAAGTTTAATTAAACAGGGAAATTAGTATCTAGTGTCTTCAATCAGTGGAGCACCTGTTATATTTAAAAAATAACAGTTATCTATGTATCTATCTGTAAATTGTTGCAACATGATTGCGGAAGTCTATCACAGCAAAACAAAAGGTGATTTCTGAGGACTGATATTTTAGCTTCACCATAAATGATTTCAATTTATAGATCTATTCTAGCTTCACCAAAAATTAAATAAATGAGTGAAAGCTTCCCTTGGTTAATTCTCAATATAAATAATTCAAAATAATGTGTGTATTATATTATATATATATAATTAAATGGATCTAAAATGCATATGGGAGCATAACATATGCTATTATTAAAATGCAGGTGCATTAGGTGGAGCAATTGTAGCTTCACCATTAATGATTTAAATTTATGGATCTATTCTATAGTCAAAATACAGACCCATAAAATCTAAAAAAGTCTGTGACAACAAAATAAATAACTTTTTATTGAAGATCTAACAATAATAGACACTTTCCCCATATTCTCAATCCTCCCCTTTGGAATGAAAGTCCATTAAAGCTCACATAAACACAGACCGTGGTGAAGTCTGACCTTTTATGTCTGTTAAGAATTCAAGCCTACTGCATTGCAATGGAATACAATTTGTTGTTTCTTTCTAAGACTATTGATTTCAGCCTTTTTATAAAATGGTACATTTATTACTAACAATTCTATATTTAATAGCTCTTTATTAAATAGACTAGTGGTAGTAAAGAAATATTTTATTAAATAATTGTGACCCTATAGCTTCATTGCCCCATGAAAGGGACAAAATTAAGTTTTATTACAAGAACAGATCAATTAAGTTATAAAAGGTTCCCACTAACCACACTTCTATGCCTAGAAAAAAATGATGTCAGCTATCCAGAACCTACCATTAAAACAATAAACTTGAAAATAAAATACAGTCTAAGTCAAAGTGTTTTATTTGACATGTCTGTTCATATTAAGATATGGATGTTTTTGCTGTCAGTGTCCTTAGACTATGCCTGTATGGACTTTGCATGTAGCTTCTGGTCCATTTTCACACATTGGGATATCGACATCACGAAACTGGCCCAATCTGAGTATATGCAATTAGTTTTGATATAACGTTGTGTGTCCATGTGTGTGTTTCTATTGATTAAAATCATTTTACATTTGATGAAAGCAATGCAGAAATTACATTGGTAAATAAATAAACAAACGGCAGTCAAGTGTATACACAGCATACAAGAGGAGGCTCAGCACATCGTTCAGCTTTGCTGCCAGTTGTTACTACTTCGGCTCTGCCTGTAAGGAAATCATTGCTCAAACTGCAGTGGCGGAAGTTCAGACCCAAATGGTTGAGCTTTGATATGAGTTTGACAGGTAAGATAGTATTGATGATTGCAATTCTTAGAACACCATGCACAGGGTCGTTTTAACCTAATACATCAAGATAGGTCTTCTCTCACTGCATTGGAACTGTAAGTGACATAAATATGCCCTGAATGTTCCAGAAGAAAGTGTACAGCAATTGGTCCTAGACTCAAGTGCATAGTATAATTATGCACAATGATCTGTGGGCTAAAATAGGAAAAGAATACAAAACAACAAAGAAAAAATCACAACAAACATCACAACAAAGTCCAGTGGCTATTATGAGTGATATAGGTGCTGTTGAAACAAATAGGGATCTCTGACAGGCATAAAGTGAGGTTAAAGATTTCAGTGCAAATCTCAGCTACCTAAGCAGGGCAATTTTTGAGGATATGTCCATGAAACTGGTCCATGTGCTTTGTTTGAAACAACAGCCATAAGTGACCTGGTTATGTTCGATCCCAGACAGTATCATCATGTCACAGTCCTGGTTAGTCTTGTACTAGAGTTTTGGTGCCGGGTAGATATTGTTTATCCCTAAGCAAGTATAATGAGTATTAAGCTCTATAGTGAGGTGGAAATATTCACATTGTTGTCTCCCCTGTATTCTAAAATCACGCACATTTTGTTCCACATTTATCTAGTATAGGACTGATAGTAGTTGGATACCATCTATTTTGGTCTGCCGCTAAGTTAAGCAACATTCCATTTATTCATAATGGATCTCACAGTATCGTTGACCCAGGGTGTCTGTATGGGGGAAAATAAATTTCAGCTGAATTTCGTGATGCAGTCTGTCTTTGTACTCATATTCGCTCCTGCGCAAAAAATACAGTTTGCTGATTTTTTCTGGATTTCTTAACAAATCCTGTAGGCTACATAGGCAAGTATTTATTGTGACCTCCCCAATAGAAACATCTGGCTGCTTCATCAGGATGCCAACTTGAGTCTTCTACAGTCCAAAGAGACTTGATCATGAATTGTCTTTTTTGAGAGGGTGAGGAAATGAAACCACTTTTTCAGAAAGAGAACAGGGTAAAAAGGCGGAAAAATAAAATAGAACAAATTTCATCTTTTGAGACAGTATATGTACCACAACCATTACAACCCATGCATTTTGTACTTTACACACAGTTCGAACCCAGAAACAGCAGCAGGGACACCTTTCAGACACCACTCACACAACTTTTCCCAAAACAGCGTAACTTAAATCACATAGGCAAAATTAATGGACTATACAGTATAACAAAACATTTACAAAAAAGTGTGCATTCCAACTATTATGTTCTTAAAGCTAATGTAATGTCAATATTGCATAAAGACTGTTATGAACAAACCTAGGTGCTGTCATCTTAAACCAGAATTAGAGAGAAACATAATACAAAGCAACATGTCTAATCAAGCCTACTGGAAAACTGTGATTGTATTGTGCATAGAAAGAAAAAACTATGCCACATCACTATTTATTTGCTCATATGGCCTGCAGTATACCTCTGCTTATTACTCCAAGCAATGCTGATTTATGTCGTTTAACTATGGAGAATGCCTGAGCAATACAAAAACAATCATGGATAAAGCATCACCAGGACTGAGAAACATTGGTGTAAGACATAAATAAACAAGCACTAAAGAAGCATCAGTCATTATATAGCTGGAATTTGAAGCAGTGCCACTGATATACCACTTACAGGCAACTGAAAACAAGTTTGTAAGTGTAATGTTTTACGTCTTACATCTTACTGCCCCCTGTATGTTGTTAAAAGCCGGACTGAAACTGAATCACAAAGACAGAACCTTGTCTTTCACTGAAGAGTCAATTTTCTTGGCGATAGAGGAGAGACAAATCACAGGGAAGAGAGAGCTGGAGGAAAAAGTAATCAAAACAGAAAAAAGTGCAGCTAGGCCAATCTCCAAAATGGTGGATTGCTTTGGGCTCCAAAGCTGCGATGTAAGATTCCATTACAGCCAAAATGGGAAATACCAACACAATTATCTCAAGTCCAATTCTCTGAGCTCCATTGTGTCTGCAAACTGAGATCTGGGTTGGGATTTAGATTTGCCAGGGGAGGGGGACACTGTCTCTAACTCCCTTTTGCCATCAGAGCAAAGCGAGGGGAAAAAGACATGCCAAAAAAGAAAGGCATAGCTCTGAATTCAAAATATCAGCCTTGGATGGCTCGGTGGAGCAGAAGAACGCCTCAAGAGACCATCTGGAGGACTCGGATTCACTATTGGGCATCAACAGAGACGAGAAAAAAAGGTGGAGAAAAAAAGAGAAAATCTGAAATCAGAAAAGCAATTCATGGCAGAGAGAAGAACTGCGGTAAGCCCTCAAAAGCTGTGAATGACTAAAGACCATTTCCCATGATGCCTCCCTCTGTGTGTATGTGTTTGTCCATGGTTTATCCAATGATGCAATTATGTTCAAGGTTCAGTGGTGTGGTGCTATTCCAGCAGACATTTGTAACACACAATCCTTTAATGATGTCACTTTTTAACTTTTTATGAAAGCCAGTGCAAGCTCTATGTGGGAAGTCAAGCACACATATTATTGCAAGGACCAAATATCCCCCACGGGTATAGAAAAATCAAATTTAAATTATCTTGAGGGGACCCCCTAGTTTGATGTGTGACAGTAATTACAATATATGTTTGGTATAGCAATATTGTAATAATATCAATGAAAAGTCCCCATAAACGTTTACCAAGACTGTGTGTGTATGCGTGTGTGTGTGTGTGTGTGTGTGTGTGTGTGTGTGTGTGTGTGTGTGTGTGTGTGTTTTTGTAGGTGAAATATCTAAATAGGCCTTGATAAAAACACAATCATTAGTAGTGAATTGAATGCATACCTAAGTGGCTAAAGCTTCTGATTCTCATAATTACTTTTCACTATCCTCAGTGTGCATATTAATTAAAAATAGACATTCATGAGAAAACTGATGCCACAAGCTCACAGTCAACGTCCAAATGGCCTTTGTATATTAATTTTAATTAGGCTAGCTCATCACTTTACACACAAATATAAAATTATTTCTCTAAAACATGGTTATTTTATTCTTCAACCATTCAAGTCCTGTATGGTGTATTCCTATTGCAGCTCTACTGGTAGCAGTACAGAAGGACACCCGTTATGTGTGAAAATAAGTTAACACACCTGTGTTAAAAACAATATGGCAGAACAAAAATCGAGTGCTTGATCAACTCAGGCAGCACTCGGACAGTGTGTGCTTTTGTTGCTTTACTCTGTGTCATAATATTTCATATGCTAGCTTTGACTGTTTGGACCATTTTGGTTGTTAGGCCTTTGACAGTTGTGTTAAACCATGTTGTGCATAGTTCAACCTTGTGTCAGTGTGTACTTGGCTTGCTAAACTCTGGTTAGACCTCCCAAGGAAAGCCCACATTCACTTTCAGAAGTAGCTTTATTCTCTGCATAGACACACAAGGTAAGAGGTCGAATAATGTCCTATGTTTATGCTACCTATAGTCTACGGTAATTAGCCTTCGCTGTGTTTTACTGTGTTATATCAGTGGGTTAAAATGACAAAATAGGACAAAAAGTTGCTTTGTTACTTTGTTTTCATTTGTGTTATTCAATTTGCTTTAGTTGGTTTGATTTCCATTTTTTGTATAACTATAACTGTAACTGTACTATGCTTATGTTCCCTTTTAGTCTGTATATGTTGTAAATAACATTATTTTTGTAATATGGTTCTACATGTCATTCTTGGTTTATATATAGTTTAAATAACATTTGTGGCTGTAGTACAAATAGTACTTGTACACTTGTACATGTAGAAGTACATGTAATAGTTTGGGTTATTTCTTATATATATATATATATATATATATATATATAAATGAATAATCACCACAAGATGCAAAAAAGACAGGTGAGGTAATTATAAGAATAAGAAACCACTTTAGGCTGCATATAAATCACTGCTAGTGATGTATACATTTAGGCCTGTTTATCTTCACCTGACAAAATAGCACTGTGGCTAATTAATTCTACACCTGAACTATAATTGCTAAAACCCAAAGCAAATCCTTTGTTCTCTTGGTCTTTCAATTACAGAACCCAAATCAGAAACATCGCAAAAACAGTGTGTTTTAAGTGCACATTGACTTTGATTTCAATGCAGACAGTATGAACATTGGATATTTTATGTTTTATTGTTTATTTGGTGTCTGTATTAACTTAATTTCATTCATTCAAATCATTCTTTCCCGAATTTTAAGACTTTTGGATTCACATCCTCGCTGGAGTGCTGTATCCAATTGCATGGTGATATTTGGAATTACATAACTTCAGTAAAGACATTTTGTTGAAAAATTATGCCTCACTAGCTTACACATATTCAAGTACTAGTCTAGACACTTAGGTGCATATGGCATTGTTGAGAGAAAAGAGACAGTTGTGTATTCAGTATATGACCTTCCATTTGCTAAAGCACTTGAGCTGAAACAGCAGTGAACGCTGTGTTTTAAAGCAGAAAGGAGACTTACACATTTATTTGAAATGAAAGCAACCACATTTTCTAGCATTTTTCTGAGTCTGGCAAGCTTTGCCTTTCATTTTAAATCTTAGTAAGACTCAAATATCCTTTAACATGTGCAAAAGTTGTATTAGAAACTTCTTTATATAAATATCAGGTTCAGGTCCAGTTTATCCGGAGAGGTCAGACGAAAGCTCAGTGGTGTCAGTGCAGGCGGTCTGAGCTGTAACAAGATTTCTAGATGCCTCTTCTCTAACTGATGTCATGTCTGCTATAAATGGCATATTGGCTATATGATCTTACCCAGTCTGTTCTCCCTTGAAGCAGGTTTTGACACCTTCTATGCTTTATGTTTTTTTAATATAATTACTTCACCTAGATGCTCAGACAAGGCAGAGGCAATTTGCTAGCCCATCACCCCTATGAACCAGGTGAGACTGGACCCTGCAATAACATAATACAGAAAAATACACACATGGTCCACCTGCCAAATCACTAGGATGAAGAGTGGTATAATAGGAAAGTATAATAAATACACATATGAGCCTGATAACAGTTAATGTTGATTGCGTCATTACAACAACACATGTTTAACCCTGAGATATGTTAGGTGGTAAGTAAACAGCTGGTTCTGGTTGTTTATGGTCAGGCGATTATTCTGGAGAATCTCCTAAACCAGTGGTTCCCATAATGGGAGTGCACCCTCTGGGTGGTGTCAAGCATTGCAGAGGTAGTAGCTTGTATTAATTCCACTGTAAAAGTGATGTTCCACTTTATTTTATGTTGTTTAGTAAGAAGCTCTAGTTTTGTATAAGTTACACTGTTTCAGATCAATTTCAGTAGACCTTTGAAGCAAAAGATCAGATCAGACTAGACAATCTGCACTGTGCTGGGGCATGATTGACTCCCAAAGCATAGATTGAGCTCGCTGAGCTAAGCCGGGGCACAATTTGCTATAACCTTCTCTGGCACACTTGTTCACTTTACTCAAGTGTGACATATCACAAATCAAGACATTTATCAATCAATACAGAGATGTGTGTCAACACACACAATAGGAATCCAAAAACCTGATCGCATAAGGTCAACCACAAAGTCCACTTGACAACCGGCTTATGGTCTAAATATTTGCAAAAGGGGGGCAATGCAAATATTCGGGAATGACTTTTAATTTGGAAGGGAGTACCCCCATGGAGCTTCCCCAAGAACTACAATCATTCCAGGGCTGTTTTTAGCTTGCATTTGCACCACCAAGAGGAATACTAAAGTGAAGTAAGCATTGTGGACCTGTTTAATGTGAAAGCACCTACACGTTTGCAGCACCCATGTCTCGAATGCCGTACTCCTAAATCTGGTTTAGTATTAACTTGCATCACTCAGGGTTCCTATGCACTGAAAAAGGTTACACCAGTGGATGTGCACAAGGTCATGATCGCACATTTCCCATCTAAAAACAAAAAGAAGACACTGCAGACACTGCGATAAAGGCTACACCATACCCTCTGCAGGAAGTGTGGTGTGCATCTATGCTTTCAGATGACAGGAACTGCTTTTTGGAGTACAACTGCACATAAACAGAAGCGGTAATCACCATCGACTCTCACTAATACGGGTTCGGCCAGCGTGTCCTGGATCTGCACCGAAGTTTTCATTATGTTATTTCTTGCACAATAAATTTAGATTCTAAAAAGTATGACTGCTGTGTGATCATTAATTATTTTTTATCAATCCACAATGCAATTCAACCCTTAGTTGTACAGTATATTTGTTTTGACAGCATTCATTTTTCAGCATTTCATTTTTGTGAAACTAATTTTCCTATAATTTAATATACATTTAGTATTTGTCTATTTAACATCTAGGCCGCCCATGGAGGATGGGTCCCCTGTTGAGTCTTGGTTCCTCCCAAGGTTTCTTCCTACCATTTTGGGGAGTTTTACCTTTCCACTGTCGCCCTGGGCTTGCCTTTTAGATAATTGTATTACTGTAAAGCTGCTTTGAGACAATGTTACATTGTAAAAAGCGCTATATACATAAAATTGAATTGAATTGAATTAAAACATAAAGAATTTGGTAACCCTTCAATTTCTGCACCAGAGGCCCGCTTTAACATCATAAGAGAGGTTTTTTGTGTTTTACAGGGTTACAGGGTTAAAGACGCTTTTACAATTTCAATTTCCAAGACATTTTAAGTAACATAATTGTACTCAGACCCATGAGAAACAAGGCACAAGTTTCATGAAAAAGGCTCTTGTGGTGCTTCTGCTCAGTAGAAGTGAGTACCGAACCTCATGATCCAAGTAGGGACAGACAATTTGTTGGCACCAAATTGTTGGCTCATCGAAGCATGACAATAATGAATACTATCCTGTCTGGTCTGAACTGACAGAAAGGCTACAGCAAAACAAGCCACAGCACTGGTGCTTATGTTAGTAGTGTGTCTCAGCACTCAATGCAGCACAATAAGGGAGTCTCTAGTCCCAGCCCTGTCAGAGTGGTCAGTATGCTCACCCCTGTCCACACTCAAAGGTCAGAACTGAACCTTGAAGCAAAGAACTGATGTGTTGAGTACATGGGTACATGTGAATTGTTTATCTGATGAATTGACAATTCCAGAAAGCACTATGGGAAGAAAACAAGGGAGTGTGATGCTCTGGGTAATGTTCTGCTTGGAAACCCTATTCCCAGGTGTTCATGTGGAAGTTATTTTCATTAAACATCATTATGGATCACTGTTTTAATGTTCTGACTGACTGGTGTTCAGTCACTTAATTTTTTTGTGCCAGATGAATGAGCAATCTTGCACTGAGAGTTTTCTTTATTCCATGCTGAGAGAATTGAAACAGTGCCCACTTTTATGAAGCACACATTTAAATTATAGCATGCTGAATATATAGAACAATATAATATTCATAATGTGAACAATATATTGTAATATTTCAAACAGTTTAATAATGCAATAATCTTTACAACTTATTCCCATTACTTTTATAGTTAATTAAATATAACCAACTTTTAGCTTAGCACATTTAAAGCATATTAAGTTAATTAAGGGGCATATTGTGTGAAACACGCAACAAGGAGATATCTATGTGATAGTGCAGTTAATTAAGTCCAGGATGATAAAGAACGAAAAAGAGAAAGAAGAAAGAAGTAAGCCAAAGTCCCTCAGATTAGCTGAGCTGGAACACAAACCCCCTTGTAGAGCCAGCCATCATGCTTTATAAACTTGTTAACAGGAAATAAAAGGTGCACAGGGTATGAAAGAGACTTTATCGGCCTCCTTTCTGCAGACAAAGGGGATTTCAGAGTCACTAATTACGCTGACGCAATAAAAAGAAACTGAAAGGAAATCCCTATATTGTTCAGAATTCAGGGTTTGACCTCTCAGCCTGGTTTGATTAGTGATGGAACGATTAGTAGCCCTGAAAATGTTCGTCATAAGAACAGTAATACAGTACATTACTTCTTCATAGCAATATACTGACCTTAAATTTGGAATAGAATAGAATAAAATAATTATCAGGATATTTTCTTGGCATTTTTCATGTAGGTCTCAGAAGTACATGTACTGTATATCAAACAGCAGTGGTAATACCTGCATTTTATTTAAAGTGGCTGTGTTGATAAAAATTCAAATTATTTAACAGCCAAATGCATTATGAAAAATGCAAATAAAAAATGAATTGAATTACAGAAAGAATGAACCCAACATATTTGCCTTGTCTAGTCAACATCACCCATCCGAAAAAGTTGGGTCGTTAAAGCATTTAACCCCCTTTTTAATGTTGCCATGTCACACAGGACCTACTCATTATGAGGTGTCAGTGATGAGGTAAGCCACCATGCTACCTGGCTTCTTTAATGTTTAATACAAATTTAAACCAGGGATTGTGGTGTCCCATGATGCACTAGACATGATGCAAATCCCAAATCTGCCAAGCTGCCACTGTTGGATCATTGATCATGGCCACATTTGCTTGTATCAGTCTTTTTGGGTAAAAGCACATGCTAAACCATGTTGATGAAGTTACACATTTCCTTACGATTTATAAATACTAGTAAGTGATACAGAATAGTTACTTGCTGTATAATGTGGTGTAGTATATGCGATGAAATGTGGATGTTGTATATGTCAAAGTTGCAAGCGTTTATGGTGTCCAGAAAATGTCCAGATCACATTTTCAGAGAGTATTGTGGACGTTAAGTGATGCACACCTGTATTATCTTGGTCAGGGTCGCAGTGGACCTGGAAACCCACTATCATTAAAATACTGAGCACTTTCCATTATATGTTCACACATATGCAGCCAATTTACCTACTAGCCATTTTTGGAAAGGAAACTTGAATACATGGAGAAAATCCACACATCATCAACATAACTTCCATACAACCTTTAAATCAGCACTGACCCTATGAATTCCCATATGTGTGTGTTATTATATTTAAAAATGTTACTTTTTATATTGAACCAGTGTGTATTGTACTTTGCTTGATGTATATCAGTATTACTCTTATTACCCAATTACCCTTCCACCATAGCATTTTATATTTACCTTCTCTGAAACAATCCCACATTTTCTGCAGGGAAATATACATATATATTCTTTTAGATTCTGATTGAATGAATCATATCCCTCATTAGTAGAAGGATGAAAAAACTAGGCAAGAAAATCACTTTAATCACCAGAGACTCATTTACTTTGCACAATGTATTTTTCGAAGACTACAGAGAGATGTTTTATATGACTCACTCACTTTCCATAACCATGTAATTTAATTCAGGGTCACTAGCACCAAGATGTGAGACAAAATTGGAGAAGGAACTTGTCCAAGGCAGGGTACATACACTGTGTCACAAAAATATTCAAACCCCACACAGGAAGAAGCCAAACCAAACTTGAAATCAGGTCTCTGGAGCTGTGAGGTGTCGGTGCTAACCAAACTTGTTCCATGGAAGCTATGTATTGATAATTCACAGATCCCTGTTGTAATATGTATATGTTCTATTACCTGATAGATTATGTGATATTTGTGTTTGAGACCCTATTTTGCTTAAATGCTGTATGTCATCACCTCATATAGTAATTATAATGTAATTGTATCATTGCTCTTGCTCATGGATCATCATTGCTTTACTTTGTTCAATTTATGAATACATAGCTCCTAAAAAAGTTTGCTAACCTGATATTAAATTACACATTTCCCAAAGATAATAATTAACCTCTTTATATCACTGGTGGTTTTGGTAGGATTTCAGGCATAAATTTAAATTTTATGCCTTAATCCAAATCACGTATAATGAATTAAAAGCTTATTTAATTTTGTGGCACTTCAAACCTTCCAGGATGTTTTGCTTCACTCAACAGCCATGAATTCTTCTTCAGTAGCTGGCCCAAATCTGAAAATAAATATAATTGACTCACAAAGGCCTACTTGCAGTTTTCAGTGACTGAAGTACCATCAAGACATGGAACTTAAGGGGATAGGTATCAGTGGTGCAATGTTTAGTGTTGTTGCCTCATAGTACAGGAAATCTCCAATTCAATTCTCGGTCTGCTATGCATATTCTCCCCCTGTCTGCTTAGGTGACTGCTGTTTCTCTCTGTGTGTGTGTGTGTGTGTGTGTGTGTGTGTGTGTGTGTGTGTGTGTGTGTGTGTGCACATGGGTATATAGGGAGCATACCTACCACTTAGGCTCTGGTGCCCCGCAACCTTGAATTGAAATGAAAATGAATGAATGAATGAAGGTAAGGGTCATGACATTGGGAAAGTAATCATTATTACCTTATCTCATAAAAATAATTTGAAGAAGGTTTTATAGTTACAAGTGTTTAAGTCAAAAGAAGACAAGATTTTAACTGGTCAAATATGCAAAGTATAGGACATACTAGTGCACCAGTTAAAAACCCAGCCTTGCTGGTACAACCATGATTTGCAAACCAGGGTAATGAGAGGCCTTAAGTTCTCACGCCTGCCTTTATTTACAATTGCTCATTTGAACAGAGCAAACAGAGCATAGCGTGGATTAATTGAATAGTTTCGTAAAAGGTAATTACAACATGGACTACTTTGTTACGACATCCATTTTTGACACAAACACAGAATAAACTTATAAGCTTACTTACTTCACTAGTACTAGAACTTTTGAATTGCATGATGTTTTTGATTTTACCTTATTTATGAAATAAATATGTATATAATATTTTACATACATCTGTTTGTTACCCATTCTCTGAATGTTTAGACCTGTCTGCACACTATTGCATTTTAGTATGGTAGTGTTTTACTTGAAATGCAGCCCTCACATCAATCATGGTTGACAGTTTAAGCTTCATGTTCATATAGTGATTGTTCCAGCCCTATTATGACTTTGATTTCACCTACATTTAAGCCCTGCAAACTAATATTTCAGTTACCATGGGACTTCTAATCCATGACGAAAATGATAACCAAAAATGATCAGAAGAACTGATCCAGTGGCTTTTGACGTTGTCAGATGAACAGTACTCTTGCAATTGTGGCATTTAAGTGGCATTCAAGGGGCACCAGGTAGCCAATTATATTTCCACCCTGCGTTGCCACTTTAGGCATGCCCCAGACCACAGTGACCTAGAATGGCTACTGGAATGGTTGGTCTAGCATATTTAATTCTTTAAAACCAGAGCCTCTTCTCTATACAGCATAGCCAGCCTCCTAGACCCACCCACAAAGGCCTTCTCTACACATATGAGCAGACAAAATTAAAGCATATGTGTGATGACATATTCATAGGTTGAATGATACGGCCTTCATGAATCAATAAATATGTGTATATACACATGGCATTTATTTCACACTATATACACAGTCTCAGGCTCAGCAGTAATGGGGGTTTCAGCTGACTGCATCTTAAGAAATCACTCTGTCATGTTGACCCTAATGTATTTTTAGCAGTTGTAGTCGCTAAGCCAGGTTATTACTCAGTATCACCCCAGGCTGTGTCTTTAGATTTACGAGAAGTTACAAGCAGAAAATTTATGTATAAAGTTTGCAATTCATCTTTTCTACATTGTAGGAATGGTTTATATTAACAGTACTGATTAAATCAAAGGTGCAGAAGCCCTTTTCCCAAGCTTTATTTTTTTTTCGTTTTTGTCAGAATTACATACAACAGGATTTTCAAAGAAAATTAGGATACTTATTATTGATGTTATGTTTATTTCCTCTTGTGCATTGGCTTTTACACTGGACGGTTACCCTGCAATTTTCTTCTGTGAAGTAGCAACATGGGATTTTGTGTGTGTGTGTGTGTGTGTGTGTGTGTGTGTGTGTGTGTGTGTGTGTGTGTGTGTGTGTGTGTGTGT
>JAUZST010080581.1:0-20616 GCA_034779995.1 Parotocinclus haroldoi | reverse complement strand
GGGTCGCAGGCCAGCCGGTGCCTACCCAGCAACTCTGGGGGCAAGAGCAGGTACAACCTAGATGCGGTGCCAATCAATCATAGGGCACACACACAGAGAGTCACGCACATGGTCACACACTAAGGGTCAATTTAGAGACACCAATTAACCTAACACGCATGTTTTTGGACTGTGGGTGGAAACCGGAGTACCAAGAGTAAACTCACACAGTCTGTTGGACACAATCCCACAAGTGATCAAACGTATTTGGGCACAGACCCAAATTGCCACATTTCAAGCACTGTTGTAGTTTCTCCAGGAAATGCAGCTCTAGTTATTATTATTGTTGCTGTTGTCGTTGTTTTTGTAGTAGTAAAACGGTCTCTCTGTACTGTGACCTTCATAATCTCTCTGCAGTGAGTGAATATGTGAAGTGTAGGTGAGTGTGTGTGAACACTGGACGAGTGTATCCTCACCCCAGAACACACCAAGCTTCATAACAATTAGCTTATTGATTTAAGAGTTTTCTCTCCTCTGAAATACAAAGCTTTCAATGTATTCTGATCTATCAAACACCACCTGTCTCTCTCTCTCTCTCTCTCTCTCTCTCTCTCTCTCTCTCTCTCTGTAGCTCTCTCATTTTCTCTCTCTCTCTCTCTTTGTCTCTTTCTTTGTCTTTCCGTCTTTTTCTCTCTCTCGGCTTTAAAAAGACGAACAGAGTCAATGAGGCAGGGTCTATTAGCAGTGCTGCATTATTTAGCAGCTGTTCATGGGGAGAAGAGCTTCATCAGTTCTGATAAATGAGGAGACAGAACGATGCGCTGCTCTCTCTCTGTGGATTTGCTGTCTCAATGTCTGAAAGGGACAATTGTACACACACTGCCTGCATTTGCAGTCTTATTGTAGTATTGTGCTTGTGACAATGCTGTGTCGTTTCGACAAAAGTTTGCAGATACAGTACGTGAACATCACATCCAAATGTGCTTGCTTTAATATATTTTCACAAGGCATACGATTTTATCCAGAGCCCATACACTCTTCCTTGGTACAATCTGAACAATTGAGGGTTAAGAGCCTTGCCCGACAGTGGCAGTTCATGTACCTGGACCTTTGGAGATGTCCAGTACCTTAATCACTTGTGTCACCACAGTCACACACACACACTGTGTATAGAGTTGATTCCATAAGAGGAATTAATTCGGGCATCTTGTGCTCAGTCAAGTTTCGATTTCTCTGAAAAATGATCTTTTTTTTGGTCCAGGAATCAACCCCATACAGAACATCTATTCACTTTGACACATGTACTTTATATTAGTTTACGTATTATTATATTGAATTTCTATTATTCTATTACTTAATATATTCTCTCTGTTAATATATATTTAGCTTCTGTTTACTTAAACCATTACTCCAATCTTAATTAATTAGGTAACACTTACACATTTCATACATATACATATTAATCGCCCAAGGAGGTACCATTTTGAATCTTGGTAATCCTTGGTAATCTTGGCATGTTTAGTGTTTTTACGACTGTTGTCTGAGGTTTGATCAAATTTGAACGTCCTTATATATAAAGTATTACAAATTTAATGCAGATTTCTAACAATGTCCCATTGTAAAAAAGCGCTATAGCAATAAGTCTGTCTTTGACTCTGCTCTGAAGTCCAATAATGGTGTGCTTTACACCATTCTGGTGATTGGAATTAAACATAGTGTTCTTGCATTATGTGTCCGGACAAGACTTGGGGCTCTCCTCCCTATAGTTCAACCCCATTCATACACATAATACTAACCAAGCAGCACGCTGGCTCAGTGGGTAGCATCGCTGCCTCACAGCAAGAAGGTTGATTGGCGTCTCTAAAATGGTCCTTAGTGTGCGACCATGTGGATTAAGCGGAAGAGAATGAATGAAAAACCAGCTATTGTCTGTGCACAATGAGGATCTTTTTGCATTCCTCCTTACGAGTGACATGGGTTGTCACGAGTTTATGAGAGTAAGCTTCTTGAATAAGAACAGATGTTTTTTAAAATCCACAACTCCGTGCCCGACCGGTTTATTGACGTCCTGGGTTTTAAGCAGACATGCCTCTCAAGTGGCGAGGCGCTGCCTTTCTCAAGCAGAGGTTGATATTTGCTTTGTATGCACCGGACACTTGCGTGTGGCTGCTTGGTTGTGAAAACCTAAACCATGGTGCCCTTGATGATGCACTTTTTTGCCGGCATAGTTTCCAGATGCAGTCAGTGAGTGAACGAAGCTGTTCTGTAATGGCAGGTGATTTCTCCTCTCAAACAGGAGCGCTCTCATCATCTTAACTTGCATAAGAGATTAATATAATATTCATGACCAAATGTTGTGCAAAGATTGGCCCTGAAAGAAGCAGTGGTTTCCATCACTGTGCTCACGTCCTCATTATTAGGGTGATTGATCGCAAAGCAAAGTTGTTCTATTTGTGTAAATTATGTTGGTAATGTGAGAGTCAACACAGTGACCTTTTCAATTTATGACAGATTATGGGTATGTTTGTGTGCGTGCATACTGACATGTTTATATTGCATTGATAGGACAAAAGATTCCCACAAGGATACAAAGATCTGACATTTGGACATTGTGAAGAGCTTTTTCCAAAAAAAAGTGTTTAAAGTTTACTGAGGTTAAAGTTCGGGTTAGAGGTAGGCATATCAGAAATTAGCTACAGCAATCATGATGTCGACAAGATCACGCGTGTGTGAGTTTAACTTAACTTTAGAGCAGCATGTGCTTGTATTGAGATATTATGACTGGAGATTTGAAAGCAGAAAAGTCAGAGATAAAATATAAACATACATTCAAACCCTGCTCTCCTAATCCCCACTATAACATATGGAGTAGTGCAAGTCTCCAAATATGTGAACTAACCGCTAACTTTCTACATTCATACCTCTGCACTGGACCACATGGCAAGTTTGGATTTACCAAAGTGAGCAGGTGTTTTAGAAGCGAGCAGGAGACTTACATACATGCACAAACTGTGAAGAGTTCATAAAGCTGTGAGAAACAAGTGAATTTAACTCTGAAGTGATGGAAATGCTATTTTAACCCGGAACTGAAGAGCATGCATAACCTGTGAAGTGTTCATAAAGCTGTGAGAAACAAATGAATTTAACTCTGAAGTGATGGTAACAAAAAACCCAGCACACACAAACACACACCATGCATCTTTGCACTATTTCCCATTAAGAACCCCACTTTTTCTTAATTCTGTTCAGGGACGCTGGAGAGCCCGTGCCTAGCCAGAGATTCAAGGTGCAAGGCAGGAACAACGCAAGCCGGACACATACTCACACACTCATACATTTAGGGCACCTTATAAGCACAAATTAATCTTACACACCTATTTGGACCAGAGCCCCTGGAGTAAACCCACGTGGAAATGGGGGCATGAAAACTCCACACAGAGAGAGAGTCTGGATCGCAACTGCTTTATTCTTGTACTAGATTTATGCTCATGAGGCCAACATGTTGATGTCAGAGGAAGAATATTATGGTTCATGCAAGATTTGAAGTTGAAAAATGGTCAGATTGGATGAATTCATCCTTCCTCCCACTCAGTTCCTCATAGAGGGCAGCCAAAGCCCATTGCCATGACGACACTCCATCTCTCTTGAATTTCTTTAAGACCTGAAGGAGTGTAGAGTTTCCTACTGCCGAGAAGAACATCCCAGCTCAGTCTGAACGTCTCTAGGCAACCTGACGCAGAGATGGAGAAATATTTAAAGATGGCGAGATGATAGCGGTTAGAGAGTGGATGTGGCTTCTATACGACCCCAAATCAGAAAAAGTTCAGGACAGTATGGAAACTGCATGTGAAAAAAAAACAACTTTGACTTGTATGCCATTGCAGACAGTATGGACCTGAGATATTGTATGTTTTGTCTGGTCAGCTTTATCCATTTGTTAATAAACATGCAAACATCTATTTCTGCCTTTGGGAAAAGCAACACATTCAACAAAAAAGTTGGGACGATAAAGCATTAACCACATTGTAATGTTGTCATTCCTTTTCACCACACTTAAAGTGGGTTTTGCCAAAGAGGATACCAAGTGGTTTAAGCATCTTTGTCGCATTTTTTTGTTATAAAATTCACTACACATTCTCTATTGGGGAAAGTTCAGGACTGCAGCTCAGTCCTCTAAGCCCAACTTCTCCAGGCATGCCTTTGTAATGTGTGAAGCATTTGGTTTTGCATTGTCTTGTTGAAAAATGCATAGATATCCCTGGAAAAGATGTTGATTGGCTGGCTGTCTTGATGGCAGAATATGTTGCTCTCAATGTACTTTTCTGCATTAATGCTGCTATCACATAAGTGTAAATGACCTTTACCAACGGCACCGACATAGCCCCATACCAAGAGAGACCGTAACTTTTGAACTTCTGGATGGTTATTCTTGGCTTTGGTCTGGAGCAAACGGCATCCATTTTGTTCACCTGGCATACTGGTTCATCTGACCACAATCTCAACTGTGGGATGGTCCATCCTAGATGCCAGTTGCCAGATGCTTGATGTCAGTACCTCAGTACTTTATGTAGAGTACTAAAATTCTTCCTTGAATCATTTACTAATATTATGCACTGTAGAGTGAGAAATATGTAAATGACTTCCAATATTTCTTTGCGGAACATTGTTTTTATACATTTCAATAATTGTTCTCTCACATTTTTTGACAAACTGGAGATCATGTGCCGATCTTTGCTTATCAAAGCCTCTACTGGATGCTGCTATTATACAAAATCATGCTCACATAACCTGTTTGAAATCATATCATTATTTAAATTCATTGCTAGCTCTAAATTACTTCCCTCCCAACTTATTTGGAATGTGTTGCAGGGCTGAAATAGGGGAATGCATGTTTACTGATGAATGAAATAAAGTTGACGAGAGAATGAACTGTGAAATATTTCAGGTTTATACTACCTGCAATGAAATGAAAGTCAAATAATCACCATGAAATGGATTGTTATATGGTAACATGTCCCCTTATGCAACTGCAACTTGCTAACAGTCACACGTTTTTACATTTACATTTAGTCCTCTGGCAGACGCTGTATTTCAGAGTGAAAATTTTCATTGTTAAAGAGCATGTTATGTTTTTAAGCTATTTAGGTGGTTAAATGTTGCTCATCAAGCTCTCTCCTCTTTGTTCTTTACTCTCTCGTCACTGTAAAAAGTATTCATGTTCACTGGGGCAGTGTTGGTTCAGTGTTTAGGGCTCCGGGCTAGAGATCAAAATGAAGTGTTCCCTCTCTGTGTTTGAGCAAGGCCATTAAGCTCCTCTTTTCGCCAGGGGCGCAGCATCGTGACTGACCTTGTGCTTTGGTTGGGTAAGGGGTGGGTTTCTAGTGCTGATTTGTTAAACTGTTGTTGATTCAGCTGATCTGATTCTGATCTACTGTTATCTGTAGGTTTATCTGGTCTGGTTGGTCCTGGTTTATCTAGGTGTTGTTTGTTCTGTAAAAATGCTGATTTAGATATGTTTCATTAGGTACACCTCCTTGTTTTTACACTCATTGTCCGTTTGATCAGTTCCATTTCACATATAGGGACACTTTGTAATTCTACAATTACAATTAGTACATCTGTTTTTCTTTAGACTTTGATAGTCCACCTTAACTCTGGTCTCTAATGGTCAGGATCCCAAAAGAACCAGCACAAATCAGGTACTATTTGGGTGATGGGTCATTCTCAGCACTAAAGTGACACTGATGTGGCGCTGATGTGTTAGTTTGTGTTGTGCTGGATCAGATACAGCAGTGCTGCTGGAGCTTTGTAACACTGCAGTGTCATTGCTGGACTAAAAATAGTTTATCTATCAAAAATGTCCAGCCACCAACATCCTGTAGGCAGCGTTCTGTAAATACTGATGAAGGACTAGAGGATGACTAACACCAATTGTGCATCAACACATGAGCTGGTGTCTCAGTGAGTCTGTAAATACAGTGTTAATATACTACAGCAGCACTGCTGTGCCTGATCCGATCATACCAGCACAACATGCACTAATGCACCACCACCACACCAATGTTACTGCAGTGCTGAGAATGATCCACCACCTAAAATAGCACCTCGTCTGAGTAAAGGGGATTAATGAAGTATGCAGAGAAACAAATGGACTACAAACTTCAACTAATAAACTGACAAAGAGTAGTAGTTGTGGGTTCATCTGGTCTAGTGTTTACTTGGTACCTTGCTCGATTTTGCTAGGTTCTTGGTTGGTTTTCTAGTGCTGATTTATCTTGTTAATGTTTGGTTCAGCTTGTCTGCTGCCAGTTTTTCAAGTGAACTGTTGGCTTATATGGTCTGGGGCTAATTTAGGTTATTGTTGTAAAATGTACTCTTTGTTGTAAAATGTAATCTTGTATTGTATTTAAATTGGCAACCCTATCTTTCTTGTACAGTTCGTAGTGTTTGGTTTAGTCTTATCTCTATTCTCCATGTTACCCATTATCCTTAATATCATATAGTGATTTAGCAGATCTCATTGTTCATTTTGCTTCACTTATAAGATTTATGTCGAATGAATGTAGTTTAGATCTACAGACACTGCAAATAATGAAGATACTGGTGCATTATTAGAGTGGCTCTCTGTACAGGAAGTGTTTATTGAATAAGTGAATGATCTGTGCCAATATGTATTCTGTCAGCAAGTGTTAGCCAGGTACGATGAGGCTGATTCTGCTGTTTCACAGCTGCTGTGACAGCAGAATGGCATTCCAGAGCAGAATGAAGAAGCTTTGGGAAATCAGCTTCTTAAACGTAACTTGAAAGGAAGATGGCAATTTGTTTTTCTGCTTTGTTTGACCTTACATGAACAATGTGGCTGTGTCAGTACACGAAATAATAGATTTGAGCTGTATTTACCATTAAAGACTTAAGATCGTCCCTGCTTTAATGAGTTGCTTAAACTTTTCCAGCAATGTCACAAAAAAGTGTGACATGGCTAGCAAACACAATGCAGCCTCGCCATGCTAACCATCTTGATGCATGTTCAATAGCGTAGGTAAATAAATCACAGAAATTTGAATTACAGGTAGTTTATCAGATTTCATTTTTTTTGTCAGTTTTCTAAGTGACTTTATCAGCCTGAGCTAGTTGGAAAACCTCCCCAAGATTACATACGTATATACATTTTAAAACCAGCTGTAAACAAGTAGTGATTTCGTATACGGTAGGAACATTGGTCCACCACAAAGACCACTACCCATGACACAAAGTACTATGATAAAAATAGGTTATTTGCGAGATGTGCTTTTACAAATGTTGGTTATTTCAAATATATCCACTATTTTTTTTTTGTAGATTATTTCAAATATTTAGTGCCATGCCTTGCCTAAATAATACAAGTTTAAATTTTCTCCCATTTAGAGTAATATATTTGACACTTTTAAGTGTTGGGAGGGTTGTGAGAAATTGTTCATCAGAGAAACCATCAGATAAATGGATGAAACAACTTGGAAGATCTACCTCATCAGGCCAGGACATGCTATTCTGCATGCTGACCGCCCATAGAAAACCCCTACAATGAGCACACGAGTGTCACAACTAAGCAGTGGAAGATGGTTTTCTGCTTCTGTGAGTCTTGGTTCCTTTTCTGGCAAGTGGATGGTTGGGTATGTCTTCCACATGGATGTGTAGTACATATAGTTTGTTTGTGGCTAAAGAGTAAAGACAATCTCACTTAACATTTTATGTGTGTGTTGGTTTGGATAAAGTAAATACATCTAGAAAAGTCCACTACAATTCCTTTGTCCTTCAAAGTGAGCAGAATTTGTCTCGAAGACTGCCAGACGTAGCGTGTGAGGGTTAAGATCTATGACATGGCTTGTGTTTACTGTGTTTTGAATGCTTAACCCTGATAGGCTGTGACAGACTTCAACACGGGGTCATCACTCTCTCATTTTTCTTCCTTTCACTGCCTGGATATTTTTCTGTCTCTCATCAGAGAGGAGAGAGATCAGGTTTGGGATCGTTTAGGTGTGTCCCAAACGAGTAGCGGGAAGTCATCCTGATAAACACGAGTGACTAAAACGGTCTGTAACACTGAGTACATTTACAGTCACTTTATAATTCAGAAAATTCAATTTAGTCAGTAATATGCTAATCAGCGACTTGTCATGACGCATGAAGCAAGTTGATGTTCACATATATTTGTGGTACTTGAGTTTGTGTTTGCACCCACCCACCAGGCTTAGCTCTGGAGCTTTGCGAGCATTCCATCTCGCTGGAATATTAACAGCTGGTGTTTGTTTCAGCATCATCTAAAAGGTTTGTTCCTTTTGATGTGGGAAATTCACTCTCCTCTGAAAGTGCATTTTACTTGCTCTTGGCATTTCTCTACACTATCCTTCAAGTTTCAGGGCTCAACCTTTTTTAATACTACTTGAAGGCTCTCTATTCTGCACTTTGACACTGTGTCTCTGTCTTCCAAAGTGTTTGATATTTGGATGCAGGATGTCAATGTGTCCGGATTATTCCTTACAATTGCAGAAGGCTTAACACTCTAAGTTGAACACTCTTTCTTTTTGTTTAACTGTTGTCATTTCTTTGTGTACAACTTATCACCCATTCGCCATGCCTGGTTCTAGCATCAAACCTCTTGACACTAGCTTCATTACATATATGCTGTAATGGGGGGCACCCCTGGGCTGGCCATTTTATGAGGAGTTTGAAGACTCTGGAACGTGCACCTCGTGAAACACACTCAGTGGTTGGAAAGCGCTATACACCGGAAAGGTTTGCTAATGGAAATCAGTGCTGTACTCTTTGCATCTCACCTTTGCCCTGGTGAGGTTCGTCCATTGTGAATTTGTGTATTGGTTCCTGGCAGCATTGAGTTACAACAAGTACGATAGGTGAAATGTGCAGTATATTTACCTGTGTAAAGCCCATCACGTTTCTCTGAAACCTTGAGATTCAGACTGCGTTACGTACAGTTTCTGGTCTCTGTGTGTATTGTGTCGGATTGCTCCACGAGGGGCTTTCCAGCTGTGTCTGTGGTTGTCACATGACCAGACATAGGGTTAACCAACATTGCATGCATGTTTAAAGCAGCATGTTTTTATAGCTACATTTTGGTACTAAAGCTTAATTGTAGATTTTTATAAGAGGAAAGTGAAAACTGTTTCCAGATTAGAAACTTTAAATGATTTCGACACTGAGTGCATCTTTCAGAAATAGGATGGCACCTCTGAGAGAATATGAAGTGTTCAATGAGAGTGACAGGGACGGCTGTTTGTTTTGAAGTTCTGCATGACTCGAGTATTAAAAATTCTAATCTGTGAAAGAACATAGCATCTGTATGTACCAGAGCATGTAGGTCAGACGCTGATGTCGTTCAGACATGGTGGCTGGTGTTTGATATTATCCTCTGGCGTAGAATTGTTACATGAGTCGTCCTTCATGGCTGGGACCTGAAATGAGAAGACCAGTGAAGCATGGAGCTGGGACACTGGCATTAAGTAGAACACAAAGACACACACACACACACACACACACTTGCAATAAAAATGTGAATGACAAAGACAGAATGACAGTAACGGAAGAACATCTGTGCTTGTGCATAAATATTAATCTTATGTTCTGAGGGAAACTGGGGAGGATAGTGTGTCATGCTGGCTTTGGCGCTACAAAGTTAAGCTTCTTTCTGTCATCAGTCTGACAGGGTAATGCTGATAAGGTCTGATCAAATCAAAGAATCTCCCTAACCTTCAGCCGATGTCTCCTTCAACTAAGTCCATTTTAAGGCCTGGCAATCAGCAAGAGTCAAATTCCGATATACGACTGTACCTTGGTCTAGAAATTGCTTAGTGCTGATAGGACAGTAGCGACACAGTGCTTATACTACTGGAAAACCATTTAACCGTTTATTTCTCAGTGTTATCTAACCTCTCATCAGAATCAATGGCTATATTCAAGTTATTCACAAGATTACATTTCTATTAATGGCATTTAGCAGACACCATTATCCGGAGCGACTTATAACTCACACAGTCTTACATTTCAAGCAATGGTGCGTTAAGGGACCCAACTGTGGTAGAGGTGGGATTTGAACCCTGGAACCATGAAGTCCACGGGTCCATAGTCCAGTACCTTAACTGCTAGGCTACCGCAGTACCCAGATTATATCAATATACTACTCATGGGGCAAGTTAGAGTGACCAATTAACCTAATGCATATCTTTAGGGTGTGGAAGGAAACCAGAGCACCTGGAGTAAACTTACACAGATACTGAGAGAACATGCAAAGCCCACACAGGTAGAGTGAGAGATCAGAACTAAACCAGGGATTTCAGAGCTCTGAGGCAACAGCGCTAACCACGTGTCAGCGTGCTGCCCCCAGGGTTAAAGTGACAGCACTGCTAAGTTAATATTGGTGAGTCCCAATTATTTCTTAGTGTCATTGCCTGCTCTGCTAATGGTAAGACCAAGATTTCTAGACTAGGGTAACTCTGAAACTCACAGATGGAAAACCAGATAGATAGAAGAAAAATGAAAAACATGCACTTGCCAGTTGCCTTGTTTGGAACACAGACGTGATAAAGGGGGTGACATGAACCAGGGACACATCAGCAGAGAACTAGTGTATGGTTGTAGGAAGAAGGGACCCTGAAGTCTTGGTGAAACTGCTGTACAGGTTGAGAGTCTGGAGTGATTCATATTCCAAGATTGATTCTCCTATGTTCATGTGTCCTTGGTTTGCTTTCCTTAATGGGTCACCACACCCATTGGTCTGGCATCACAGTCATGCTCCAATATCTAGCAGAAAGCCCTTTAAGAAGAACAAAAGATCACCATCCCTGTCTCTGGTGATAATGACACAGAACATCACCAAGAGTTTTTTAAATGCAAGCTCATTCATATGAAAGTTTTCATTAAATTCCCCTGCACTGTTTTGCGCTTAGAGTTTGGCCAGCTTGGTGAGAGCAAGCTGAAGATCTTAATTTTACAACACATGTACCAGTTCTTTCACAAATAATGCAAAAGGTGCATATAAATATTAAAGCACAATAAGCGTCCATGGCTGACAGCTCACAGTGTGTTCATAAGGACTATTAATGTGCTCTTTCATATTTAAAGTGTTTATGAGGAGCTCAGCTGCTCATTAGGTCCTAATGGTTTTCTATTGCACCGCGTGAGGACTGCGGTTCTCTCCTCTGCTTCACTCCAACAACTGCTGAAGTTTGTTTAGTGCAGTCTCAGCACTTCACTTTCACTACTGACGGGACCTTATTAGTTAAAGGTTACAATAGGTCAATTTATAATTCTGCAGCTCTTAGAGGATTTGTGTGTTAATACTTGATTAATTATTAATTGAGACAATCCATACACTGGCCAAACCAAGTGTTGTTTACGGGCATGTACAGCAGCAGCATACAATCATCCGTTCAACCAGGCTTGCATTCATCTATCTACCTGATGGCATTCATGTCTATGTAGTGCCAAAATGTTTGTCAGCTCCCGCACACAAAATCTGAGTGTACTCATCTAGAGAGTTCTACACCGATGCACAAGTCAAACCCCTTTTATTTTTTTTGTTTGCTTAGGGTGCAGATACTGAAAAGATCACACTGAGTGCAAGATGCAGCGTTTGGTTTGATCTCATTAAGAAAGAGCTGTTAGAATGGAATGGAACTGTGTACGAGTGTTAAAATATTAAAGAGAAAGGACATGTTTATTAGATAAAACTGCACAACTGAAAGAAGGCTGCAGTTACACTATTTAAATGTGTCTAGTCTGGATAAAAGATGAGATAAGGTGGACATGGAAGTTTAACAAGTTCCATTTGGTATTTTGTGGCATATTTGTTCACAGATGTTGCAGCTGGCCTGTAGATTCTGTACACTCATAGGTCATAGGTTGAAAACGCTGGTGTCCCAGCTCGTTCCATAAATGCTCAATTAGTGATATACCTGGTGACCAGGCAGGCCAGGGAACAGTTCCAATCTGGCAGAGACATTCGTAGGAAACCCTTGCTCTGTGTGGGTGAGCATTATCCTGCAGAAAAATGTGAGTTGAAAGCCTTGCAACACATGTGGCTGCAGAATGTCCTGCACGTATCATAGAGTTGTTAGTGTCCCTTGTATCACTATTAGGGTTGACTGACTGTCGTATAAAATGGATCCCCGGGTCAGCAGATAAGGAGTTGGGGCAGTGTGTCCCTGCTTACCCAGAGGACTCTATACTTTAACCTGACCATTGTCAGATTCCAAACAGAACCTGGATTAGACATTTCGGTTCTCGTTTAAGACACCCCTGCAATGGTCGCTGTGACAATAATTTTCCTTCTGCTAAGTGCCTGGGAATGGGCCAGATAGAGACAGGGGTGTGTCAGTGAATCAAATGATTCCCTTTATCATTTTCTTGGTCAAGGAGTATACTAGTAGTCCCTGTTTTATGACGGTCTGATTTACGATTTTTTGACTTTATGATGGGAATCCGATAACACACATAAATATGCACTCAGCAGTTTTTGTTTTTGTTTTATTTTCCTTTTTTTCCCGGGTCAAGCGACACACTGTACGATATTGTCTTTCATTAACCAGTGCTAAATGAGGAAATCAGGAGTGTGCTCTGTAGAGATTGATGTGGTGAGAGTGATGAGTGCTGGGAAATGGAGTGAGAAAAGCTGTGGTTGTTATTTTTTTCAGCTTTAAGGCATTATTCAATATGTTACATGAGATATTTAGAATGATTATGAAATATGCTTTATGTTAAACATTTTGCCATGCTGTAGTTTAATTCAATTTCAATTCAATTCCATTTCCTTTGTATAGCGCGTTTTACGATAGACAAAGCAGCTTTACATTGATACATGAACAGTTGTCACAAATTGGATTTTATTGTCCCTAATGAGCAAGCCAAATGGCGACAGTGGAAAGGAAAACCCAGAAGGGAAGGGAAACCCATCCTCATTTGGGTAATAAACATATTTAGCATTATGCATTAGAACATTTAAATGAAAACATGCGATATTTGTATGTAGAGATGGGAGAGTGAACATCTTCGGCATAGCTGGTCGTTCCATCTGATATCATCTCCCACAGCAGCTTCAACGTTGGAGTGAGAACCTCGGCAGAGAGAGGAAATGAATAAGACATGATCTTTGGTACCTTTAAGACGTTTAACAACATGACTAAAACTGGAACTAGAACTACATGCCGAATGCTTGACTAAACAAATAAGTCTTGAGTCTAGATTTAAACATTGAGACTGTGTCATAGTTTTGAACATTTATCGGAAGACATAAGTTCCATAATTTGGGGGCTTTGCAGGAGAAAGTTCTGCCTCTCGCTGCAACTGTCATTATTCTAGGAACTTGGAGGCAACCTGTACCACTTGATGGAAGATGGTGAGGTGGATCATAAGATACTAACAGCTCAGTCAGATACTGTAGAGCGAGACCATTTAGAGCTTTATTCGTTAATTTTAGAAGTTTATAAACAATGCGGGATTTAACTGGAAGCCATTCAAGTGTAAGTAAAACAGGGGTTATGTCATCATATTTTTTGTTCTAATTAGAACGCTGGCTACAGCGTTCTGTACTAACTGAAGCTTGTGTAAACACCTGCTGGAAGATCCAGACAGCAACGCATTACTAAATCTAGAAGTAACATGGACATGGAATAGACATGGATTAGACATGGATTAGTGTTTCTGTCCCCTGGAGACTTAATACGTTTTTTTAGCATAGCAATGTTTCCTAAATGAAAATAAGCTATCCTGCTAATTCCACCTACATGAGCTTCAAATGAAAGACTTGGGTCAATAATCGCACCAGAATCTTTTACTGCTCAGAGGGTGACTGAACTACCATCCAGAGTTAGTGTCCAATCAGAAAGCTAAATGTACGTGTTATAAGGATGTATAATATAGGCTATACTATAGCACCTGCACATGTCTGTGGGTCCACGATGGGACAAATGCAGCAATAGTTCAGTAAATTGCGAAGAAAAGGCACTGCTAAGTGAACAAAACATGGAAATGGCTTGTACGGGACCTCCACACTCCCATCATTGAGATTAGAGCTGGGTAGGAGCAGCAGACTATGGTTTCTCCCTCTAGTTCTTCCTTTCATGCCACAATGGCTCATCCAGACACTCGTTGTCTCGACAGCCAGAAATAACACAGAGATCCCTATCGGATGTGATTAGAAGCACGTCCAATTAAATTACAGCGTAACTTAGAGAGCTTATTTCACAGTCCACTGAGCAGCTAAAACACGGCCAGCGTGACTGACACCTGGCACATGTGGGGTCTATTATTACAGCCTGTCCAACGCCCACGCACTCACAGATCTACATCTATTGTCTCTCCAATGCGTTTGAGTACTGATTACTGAATGACTGAGTGAAGGAGAGATGGAGGAACTCACCCCCGCATCTTTCTATTCCTGTTTCAGAAATCGACAAGATTCAAAAGGACGAAGAGAAAGAGGACGAGAAGTTCATCGATGTGGTGATAAACAAGAACATGAAACTGGGTCAGAAAGTGCTGATTCCTGTCAAACAGTTCCCCAAAGTGAGTACTGATGAGCACATTTACAACACAGACACACACACACATGTTACGGATCTGATAGCTTTTGATACATCTGCATTTAAAAGTATCGTGAAAGTACTCAGAAGAAGCTCGAAATCTTCTGATCTATCTGCAAATCTAAAAGATGCATAGGTGCAGAAAGAGGGTGGTGCTCTGATCTTCTGATATGACATTTGGAACAGAGAAGTAATTAAATAGTAATAATATTAGGAATAAAGCATAATAGCTGGTTTAAACTGCACAAAACAGAGGAACGAAGCTGCACCAGTTAAATGAAAGTTAAAGTAAATAAAGTTATTTTTTAGTTGAATACGTTGTTGAGAATAAAATATGCAATCATTTTGTTGGTATTAATGAATAGGCATTACACTTTAAAGTAAATAGCTAATGATTGCTACAAATAAATATAGAATTCAATTTTAATTCATTCAAAATAAGTACTAAGTCGTGGATAACGTTGTGTTGTGGTAATGACAATTTTCACGTTTTTAGGAAAAAAAATATATTATCAATCTTTACCCTTTAAGTAATGTAAAATACTGATGTAACAGCACAAATGGTAATGATGCTATTAAATAACATATTTAATATACAATAAATAATACATTCTATGTCTTTTTAACTTGTATAAAAATGTAAATTGTTATTGAATTGCTCGCACTTTTCATTTTATTGGAACATCAAAAAGTTAACAAAACAGAAACCATAATGATTTTGGTAATGCAACAAGTTATAATTATATTTTAATAACTTCTAACATTGCCCTAAATGAAGAATATGCCTGAAAAAAAACACCAAAAATTTATGAAGAAAACATAAACTGAACAGTAGTTTGGCCGAGCATGGCACTTTTACTTTTTTGCCATTTAATTGCCAGTCTCCCTATTAAACAACTTCTCATGCTCCAGCTGTGTTTGTGAATCTGCATTTGTACCATCTCATCAAGTTTAGTACAGAGAACTTTTCATTTTTCATAAAATAAATGAATGCAGCATTTTCTCTACTCAGCCATGCTATTCAGGAATCTAAGACTTCCTTGTACTTCTCAGTCTGAGTATTGAATGGTCTTTTCAGGTTATAAATAGATTTTTTGAAAGGTTTGCCAGACCTGTAGGAGCAGACAGGTATGAAGGTTAAAGGCTGGTAAATATTTACCCAGTGGTTAACTGAAATGGGCTTTAATCAAGAAAACAGATACAATCTTTTTTATTTTATTGAAATTCTACTAATTAGTATTCCACTGTAATAAGTAAATGTTATGCCTGTTATGTCCGGACTGAGGTGCAGCCTTTGTGTTGAACCAAAGTGCAGTGGTACACACATGAGACCATAATCAAGAGTGAGATTCCAAAAGGTGCAATTCATGTACAGTGTTCATGTGTGCAAGTGTAAGTAGTGACTCTGGTGCTGGGTGGTGGTGAGTGAGGGTATCCAAGGCGAGAAGCACGCTGGGCACGCTGGGTAGGAGGCACAGTTCCTGTTTTCGCTATTTTGCCGCTATTAATCCAGAAGAACAGGCTTATCTGTGACATCAGACTAGCAAAAACTGAAGCACAAAGCACATCCAAAACACAGGAAAAATAGCGTTTTAACATGGTAGAAAAGATTAATAAGCCGTAGCGGCAGAATATCAGCGTTAACACACTGACAAGCTAGCAATCAGTCACGTTCAAGGCTGCTTCTTAAATGAAGCATGCTGATTGCTTCCAACGAGGTGCAGGTGCCGAATTAAATGAGCCGCTGCAATATATAGGAGGGTCTGAGAGGAGGGCGTGTCTAGTGCCAGACCCAACCCTTGGCAAAGGATGCCACCAGAGCTGAAATCAGAACTGAAATAAACAGCCAAACAAGCACAACCACAAATGCACATATTTCACCCCTAACAATGCCAAAGCAAGGAGATCTGGGTCCATGGCCCTGCATATAGGCCTCTAATTCCTTACCTCTAACATGTGCTCTGTACATAAAGAACAGCCAGTGTGCTTACACACAGCTTGCACTTCAGAAGAAGCACGGTATGAGCACAGTGTTCTGTTGATTAACCCTACTTTGTCGAAATGTCCTTCCATAGCTTATGGGATACCTTTTTAAGAAACTATACAAGGATCAGAGCTTTAGGGGTACTAAGCACCCAGCGAGCCCAAGTGTATTACAAAGTGTATTTATTTTAACCAAAAAACTTTAGAAACCCCTTGTGTGTGATTGAGAGAAAAGAGCTATTTAAAAGGAAAAGTCGAAGTCGAAAAAGCATATAAAGGTAAACTAAATATAGCTAACTTAATAAACTAGCCTAACTGGTATAACTAATGCTAGATTAAGTTAACTGATTGTTCCGAAGTTGCTGCGGGTAATGTAGGTCTATTCATCGATTTCTACATTTTACCACCTTTGTAAACAAGCAAATGAAGTATATCTGCTGTTTTTTTTGGAAGTTACACATTTTTTTCAACAAAAGAAATTGTGTGCACCTAACATTTGAAATAAAATAAACAACATGATATTCAAACATTTTGATTATTCTTTTTAATATAACAATGTAACTTTTACTTTCAGTACTTGAGTAGTAATTTTTACAATACTTCTACTTGCAGTACTTAAGTACAGAACTTTCTGAATACTTTAGTACTTATACTTAATTATGGTGTTTAAATAATACTTCTACTCAAATCACCTTTTTGATATAGTACGTGTACTTGTACTCCACTACTCTACTCCAGTACTTTATACATCTCTGATATTCACACCTAGGAACAGTTGTAGCACAGCCCAGCCTGCTTATTGCTCTTTTTTGTAGATGGGCACGAAGAGAACATACCAAGTGGAACTGGAACAATGTAATTAAGGATGAACTGCTTTCTTACTATGATAAATGTTAATTGTTAAGATTCCCAGAACATCAGAGTGACCTAGAACGGGATGCCAAATCATGCCCAATTCCTTACTCTAAGCTTGTTCGTAGAATAACTCTAGTGTTCAGTGGTGACTTAATGGAGATTCTCACATAAGTTTTTCACAGATGTTCAATAGTAGAAATGGCAAAAAAGAATTAAATACACTGATTGACACCAGACGGAAATGTGAGATCGCTGCAAAACGTGACATTTTCTGTGTACACAAAGCCACAAGAGGCCTAAAAGTGCTTCCCTGCTGCTTAAAAAGGATCCCAGAGGCTACTTTTGTTGTGACAGCGCCCATTAGGTGTCCTGCCATTGACAGCCAGTCACCATTAGCTTAGTTTGCAGTTGTGTTTTTATGCATACATAATCCAAACATATAGTGCACAAAATAGTGGAGTTAAAAAGTAAGATATTTGATTTTGAAATGTAGTGGGTTTAAATTAAAAAGTCAGAATGGAAACGCTACACTAATAAATCTTTAAAAAATCATTCACTTAATGTTAATGTTTTGCTACTGCCTTGACATTGTTGTGTGCAGAGCTGTAACATATTTCATATTTTGAATGCTGCACTAATTATTTTCTCTTATGAAAGCAAAATGCCCACATATGACCACACAATAAGAAACTGGTGACCCTGAAAACTTTCCTATTTATTTACAATAGATATTATGACCAACTCCAGCGCCTACATAGAGAAGTAAACTGGAACAGGTCCTGCATGCCAAAGGCTAAGCAAGTTTCTGCTGGTATAGCCTAAATCCTGCTTTTCCCGTAAGACGCTTGCATCGCTGAAACACGACACATCCAGGAAACCACCAACACCGTTATGTAAGTGGACTTTATTTTTAAAGGAATTTCTTTTGCTGTAACTTATGGTCAGATTATTATGCAGCAAATAAGTAACTACACTTTAGGTACTGCAGCTTGGTGCACCTGACCCTTAAAAAACGAGAAATTTGTGCTCTTGAAAGACATCCTAACAAAGCACATGCGAAGCGAATGCAGTTTTGACTATAAGAATGTTGGGCCTTAGGGGCGTCTGGTTTTGGCTTGTTGAAAATGTGGCAACCCTAAGAGTCCAACAGTTGTGGCACCTCTGGTCAAACATGCTCTACTTTTGCTCCAGTCTTTGCAACCTGAGGGGCTATGAAGTTGAATACCTGCCCTGTTCCTTTCTCCTAGGTTCTGTCCTGGTTTCCACTGGTTCTTCTATCGAGAGATTCCAACTTCCTTCTTTTGAATTGTTTGAATTCACACGGTCTTGATCAGAGGTTGTGAGGAGAACAAAAGACTTCCATCCCTAGTGACCATAGATCAGTCTATAAAGATTATGATCTGTATTAGGATGGCCATGGTTTTACAAATCAATACATAACCTTTTAAATAACACAGAAAAGTCTCTAAACACAAGTTGAGTCAAATTTATTTCTATAGCGCTTTTTTTCAGTGGAGCATTGTCTTTACAATATTATATTTAGAAAGTTTTTCCTTGCCACTGTCACCCCAGTCCCAAATTGAGCAAGTCTGGGACCCGACCTGCTTGCTTGTTTGTGGGTGACTAAATACTTCTTTTCCACCATAATTTAGAAATAAATTATTTTTAATCCCTACAATGTGATTTCCTGTATTTTTTCTCATTTTGTCTCTCATAGTTGACGTGTACCTATGATGAAAATTACAGACCTCACAATCTAATAGATATAGTGATTGTCATTGCAGAGGAAATATATAGAAATATGTGTGTATGGGTGTGTGTGTGTGTGTGTGTGTGTGTGTGTGTGTGTGTATACACACACATACACTCATACATATAGCAAAGGTCGCCATAATAAAAAGTAATCAATTAAATTGATTATTTTTCCACAGGTTACAGAATTATTATTATACTACAAGTTAAAGTAAAATGTGTTGATATGGATTGAAACACAATATATATTTTTTATGTTAATAGTTTCGCACCTTATAAAATATTAATGTTTTGAATAAATTAGAAAAGGTGTAAAAAATTTAGATTAATTAGCGTGCTAATTAAGTGCCAGTATAATCAGATACATTATAATGTAGAAATAAACCAGTTTATAAAATTACATGGGAAATCCTGTAACAACCAACATAGTAGTAAGTGTAGAAAAAAAGAGTTTTGAGTCATTTGAGTAAGTTGAATGGTTGTTACTGTTCTCGTTTTGCACTTGCTCTGAGCTTATCGGCTCTGCTCTATTAATTTGCAGTCTCTCTAAAAGAACCAAAAGATATCCAACCTCTTGAAAAACCAAAAGAATCCAGACCCTGGGAAAACCAGCATTCGGTCCTGTTAGGTTATCATTAAAATAAAACCTTTTTGCTACACTTAAATACTCAAATTGTGCATTAATAGGAAGAGTGGGACTGGGTTGAGGTGGAAGCAGAAGCTGCTGCAGGAATGGGAGGAACTTCCTCTGGGGTTGAGGTGAAAGAAGTGGTAGATGAAGTGGCTGCTGCATCCATTTCCATTTTTGATTTGTGCTGCTGGTCAGTGAAGAAATAGCATTTCTCCTTGGTGTAGGCTTGTAGCTAGTCTGATGGAGAAGATTGTAGTGTTAGAGGCAGGCATCCAGACATTAGAGAAGACTAGCTCTGATTCTTGCTTAGCAAATCTGGATGCCACAGGTGAAGTTAGTGCAACAGGAAACCCCCCACCCCGGCAGTACCGTCGCAGAAGGGCAAGTGGGTGACGGTTCGGCAATGTAGTCATAAGGCTAGCCCACCAGAGCTCCTCATAGCATTACTCACTGTAACGTTCTGCAACACCAAGAAAGGCAAATGGAGTGTTTGTATTAAACCACAATTTTTTCTTGTGTAAAGTGGAAGTGATTGAACAGAGATGGAGCTTGTGTAGCCTGGCTAGCTCAGTTGGTAGAGCATGAGACTCTTACTCTCAAGGTTGTGGGTTCGAGCTAGACGTTGGGCGGTTAAGATTTTATCAACAACTGAAAATCATTATCTTATCACTTCAATTCAAAAAGGTGAAAATGCTAACCTGACTGGATCATCTCTCTCACTACTTACATGATAACATGATTATTACTCCTGCTTATCAAATACTGATCAGTTTGGATGGATTCACACAGTGTGGTTTATTGTTCTTTAAAATCAGGATGTCCATGGATGGTCTCGAACCACCA
>JAUZST010080570.1:0-20617 GCA_034779995.1 Parotocinclus haroldoi | reverse complement strand
CAGTGTATTTATTGTACATAATATAGTGTTATTACATATGAATATATATATATGATTAGTATTTTTACTATTACTATTTTTATTTTAATTTGTTTTCAAATTAGAGTTTATTGCAAATGATATACAAGATTGAATGACAATTTTAGCAAACAGATACAAAGATATCTAGTACAAAATTTTACTCATACTCATTTACATAAAGATATTATACCACTAATAATTTTGAGATAAAAAACACTGATACTTTGAGATACTGACCTGATTGATTGACACGACTGATTCCCATTGTAATAAAAGTGTAGCCTGTCGATCATGTATCTCACTATTGATCTAATAACATCATTAGGGTTACCTTTTTCACAACAAGACACTTTGTATTCTACAACTTATAATTATGTCACATTGTGGGTAGGCTGTTGTGTCTCGAACTAGGTAAATTGTTGTAAATAGCAGGCCTGCTCATGATTGAAATGAATGCTTTGTAGTGGTTTTGGATTCTGAACTACCAATTTACTACCCTTTTTGTTTAGGTTGTTGTTCAAATCTGTTAGCTCCATTTTTGAATTGAAGTTGCTGTCAGTAACTGCAGTTAATTCGGTGACCATGTAATAGACAATTCTGTATTTCTTAACTTGCAATTAGCTTTAATTACTACTAAAACATGCCCTAAAACTAGGTTAAGTAATTGTACCACTTACACAGTTATTCCTGTATATATGCAAGTTGTTTGAAAGCAGCTCTTTGAGTCTTTAAGTTAACTTTTGTCATGAAGTTATCAGTAAAAACTGACTAAAACAGCCTTTGTAGCTAGAACCACTTTCTTCTTTAGTTTAGTTTATAATTATTTCATTTGTGACATGATTCAGCTGGGTATGAAGTTCTGTGTATACATGTAAGCTAAATGACCTAGCCAAGTCCTATGAGGAATGTGTTTGACAGTTTGATAAAATTGCAGAAATAATGCAGTTTAGGGCAAAGCATGATGGATATTAACTGACTTTGAAGTCAATGAAATAATAGTAAAAGTCAGCTTCTTTCATCCCTGAGTGATACTGTAATACTACATATATAAATAAATATAAAATATATATTTTACATATACATATATATATACACACACACAGTGTATGTATAGTACATTATTATTATTATTATTATTATTATTATTATTATTATTATTATAATTATTGGCTGGTTGCAAACAACTCACCCTGTATTATGAACTACATGTAAAATTGTGACTGTGAATTGTAAATGTGAGCCAGACAAGTGTGTACTAAAGGACAAAGGAATACTACCTACAATAGGACAGGCGAACGAAATTTACAGCTTGTTACAAATAAGTAGCGGAAAGAAATTCAAACAAACTCGAAACAGTCTCTAAACACATCAACCGAGCTTCAGCAGTCTGTAGTCCAAACATGAGCTGACGAGAAAGTGAGCCCCAACCATTATAGTATATAGTTTATAGTATGCAAACACGTTAAACATTGCTGGCATTATGGTTAAAAGGCCCATACCTGTATATTTAAAGTATCCCTTTAGTAATGTTTGCTGCTTTTCTGTATTTCTCCAACTCTCTGTTAGGGGAATTTGCTTTGATTGATATGAATTCACACAAGCTGACTCAGAAGCCTAAAGAGTTACAAACCGTCAGTTTACAGATTACTTTATTAATTGCAAATTCTGCAGCCTCGTGCTTTCTTTAATTTTGACGCATTTTTCCTGAGTATGTGTGATCTCATCCCGAAAGTAAGTCTGGCCAAGCCTGGTTATCTTCATGTAAACTCATTTGACCACATTGCATTCAGAACTAGTTATTTTAGAGTCATGCAAACGTTATAGAGGAAGTCATGCATTATATATCGGGTTTTATCATAATTGTTCGTGCTTATGTTACTGCTCCCTTGTGTATGAACATGCATTGTAGGAGATGATTTACAGGTTTGTTGTTACTTTGGTACTTGTTAGTGCATAATTTTACATTTAAGATATTGATGTGGAATGCATGGTGCTTTTTTTATCATATCCTGAATTTTTCTGTCTTTATTTTCTTTTTACAGTCAATCCTTGCTGCTACTACCCATGTCAGAACCAGGGGATTTGTGTCAGATATGGGCTGGATGGATACGGATGCGACTGCACCAGAACAGGGTACTACGGAGAAAACTGCACTATCCGTAAGTTATGCTTTTTCAAAATACTTTTCCATGCTGTTTTTTTTTTTTTTTAATTTAGGTCTCATTGTATGTTCATTGCCTGCATGGGCTATAATGTGAAACCTTTAAGAATTGTGCTTGTTGTTTAACAAGGGTTGAGTTACCTTTTTTTTGTAATTTCACCATAATGAAACTTCATATTAGCATTATTATTCCACAAATACGTAAAAAAAAAAAAAAAAAGATTTTACTGCAGGACCCTGGTTCATACTTGCCTTTAGTGAAAATTCATAAGAACAGAACAAAAAAATTGAAGCAAGATGACTATTGCTTTTGGTCACCTATAAACATTCAGTTCTTTCATTTTTCCTTAATGTAACATTCTTCTTTAATCATTGTTATGACTTGAAAAATTGTTTCATTATGGAATTAATAATACATCACATAAAGTGGTTTTGCAGGCTTTACCTCTGATTATTCAGCATTAGAAGCTTAAATTTAAGGCTGTGTAATGGATATAAAAACAGTTCCAAGAGCTACCTTTAATTGCTAAGTGAAATTGGGACACAAGTAAAGAAAGGAAAGGCAGATGATCTTATCATCAAAGGTGGAACCCAGTCCCACCATGCCCGGGCCACACCAGAGTGCAATAACTCCCTCCATCATTTAGTTATTAGGAGACGATGTACCTGCTATAACCTACTGCTGAGTACTTATTATCCTAAATCTATTTCATTAATTAATTATTTTTACTATTTTAAATTAAATTAAATTTGAATTTAAATTTAAATTATTATTTAAATTTAAAATTTTATTATTTAGGTAATTTTACTATTACTACAACTTAATTATTTCAATTAACATGTAGGCCACCCAAGGAGGATGGGTCCCTTTTTGAGTCATGGTCCTCCCAAGGTTTCTGAGTTATGTATTCAGGAAATTTTTCCTTTCCACTGCCACCCTAGACTTGCTCAATTTGGGATTGGCCTTTTAAGATATTATAAGATTGTAAAGTTGCTTTGAGACATTGCTCCATTATAAAAAGCTCTATATAAATACATTTGACTTTGACTTTGGTTTGGCTTCGACACTGGCTGTGACATTGTGGTGGCTTTAGTAGTTATATGTATTTAGGTTTCAAGGTTTCAAGACATACAAAAATACTGCTCACAAAAATTAGGTGATACTTCAAAATGAAATATCCCATAATTTTTGTGAGCAGTGGAGTTATACATAGTAGAACGCTTGTACATGTAAGCACTGTTTAGCCTCCATTCCAAAATAAGGGCCGATCTCTTTAATGGGCAAGATTAAAAAAAAAAAAAGATTTGAAAAATGACAACAGAAAATAAAACCCTGTCTTTAAAAGTTGTGGTTGCAACAGACTTATTAGAACCCCCTGCAGAGACTGATTTTGTCACTCCAAAAATAGCTGTTCACCTCAACAGCCCAGCAATGCTGCAGGCCCACAAGCAGAAATGGAAGTTACAGTGAAAAAGGAATTCACTCAAAAGTTAAATCATTTATTGATCGTGTGCTCGCTTGCTCGTTAGCTCATGTTTTAACTGAAGAATGTTGTTATGCAGTTGCTCTGATGTATTTAGGTATTGTGTGCATGCAGTCTTTTGTGAAAATACCCTTTATATTTCCAGTACAGTAGCCTAAAATACTGTGGGACTACAGTTTGGGCTGTTTCACAGAAAGTGATGTGGGCGTTAAACAATGCTTACCTGCAGTGAAATGCTTGGTAGCAAGCCGAAGAGTTATGCTTAAAAAGATGGCAAGTTCCAAACAACTGTACAGTATACCTGGCAATTATCAAAAGAAAGGCAAGCATAAAAAGAGACAAGACTCTGCACCAGGCATAGTAACAATTAAATACATAACAAGAAATGCAGACTACAGGTGTCTTCAAAATATGATTATGCAAATGTAAATAAGTGCAATAAACAATGTGAAACTGAGATTAAATTGCAAACAGATTGTAGTGAAAGTTTCCAGGTGTTAAATATGTGAAAGTGGGTTCTGTTTAAATGAAAGATTAAATGCAATAAGAGCAGGGTGTGTAATGGGTCGGGTCTATAAGGATTTATTTAGGCACTATACGCTATTCGGAAGGTAGGCAAGTAAGTGATGTTAGTTCTTATTTGCTACAGTTTGTCAAAAGGAGGTACAGATTAAATGCAGCTGTTGTGATGAGTGTGATAGGAGGATCAGTGTGTATGTGATGCATAATGACATGGTGAATGGATATGATGCAGTTTTACAGAATTCTCCAGGTGATTTGTTTAACTACTTTTTACACGCGCACACACACACACACACACACACACACACACCTTACAAAGAAGGAGTTGCTGGAATGAATGGATAGTTTGTATGTGTTAATGTAATAGTGGTTTGTGTAAGTGAATACAATATTACAATGAAAGGATACGTTTATTGGGGAAACTGTACAATTGAAAGGAGGTAAAGTACCCTGTTAGGGCACCTGTATGCTGTATATATGATGTCATCTGTGTCTGAATGGTGGACAGAGAAACTGTGGGAGGTGCTCGTGATTAAAATATATATTTATTTTTTTATTTTATTTTACACTCTTCTAAGTGAATAACTGCTTCATCATTCCTGCATCCAGGTCAAGACATGTCTCTTTAGAAATTATGCATTAGGTAATTCCAGTGCCTTGTGTTAGATAAACTTATCTTAGGTGTCTGATTTACACATGCTTACACATGCCTATAGGTTATCTCTATGGTCAGGGAGTAATTTATATACAGATATGCACCTATCCATTTATTTTAATGGCAGAGGCTTCAAGAAATATAATAGGAAATAAACATCTGTCTTATATACATCTAATTCACAACTGAATGACAGAAAACTATTGCTGATATTGTTCTACTATTACTGATATTACTACAGACATGCAGGGACTTTCTTTAAGTCTATCTCAAAAGATTCAATTTTAATGCTTCAACCAGTCAAGCTAATAGTGCATTTGTATTAAAGGTTGAAAAACCTAACATGTTAATACAGAATCCAGTTTCTGAAAGTTGATCGTTGGTGGCTGTATTTTAAGGATTTCGCAGTTGCTGGTTCTCTCAGTCAGGGTAATCATCTGTAACAGATGATTATGAAACATACAAATTGTTTTTCCTCTTCCCATTTTCAGCCGAGTTCTGGACCAGAGTCTACAATGTCTTGAAGCCAAATCCTGACACGATCCACTACATCCTGACCCACTTTCAGTGGCTTTGGAATATCATCAATAAAACCTTTTTGAGGGATTTCCTCATGCGCATGGTCCTCACAGGTCAGTGGGATACAATATTAATGTAGTTACAAATTAATAAACGCAAAACTTGGCAAATAAATATGTTTTATATACACTGCTCAAACAAATAAAGGGTTTACCATAACACAATTATGAAATTCTAAAAATGTATAAAGAATATTGTGTATTCTATACTGTTAAAAAAAATAAAGGGAACACTTGGAGCTTTATTTTTTTTTAGCAGTATAGAATACGCAATATTCTTTATACATTTTTAGAATTTCATAATTGTGTATTAGGGAATATTATTAGTCCTTAATAACTATAAAATGTGATGTGAAAATGAACAGAACAAGTATATTTTACCATGTTCTTTACTAAGTCGTTACCCTCCAGCAAGATCCTATTGTAAGTATTTTAGTTATGGAGCGGTGAATAAACATTGCTATCCTCTATATCGTCTCGCGATATAAACATAAGAGCAGGAAACATCTGTTGTTCTATGTGGACCGGCAATTCCCAGCTGATGGACATCAGTCCAGCTTCCAGTGAAATATCCAAGATAAATATTTGTCTAGGTCTGACTCGCCAACTGCTGCACAAGCTTATTCACTTGTGTAACACAGAATCTGGAATTCAGTGTTTTATTTAAATGGTTAAACATCTGCAATGACTATATGGACTGCTTTCAGAGAAATGATGTAATGTCTTTACTTTAGAGGTCTTATGTTCTGTGCCCAAATACATGGTGATGGTTATATAAAAATAGCTGATTGCAGTATTTCACAGTGGCAGCAGCCACCCAGTCACCCCCTTTTGCTGTGTAAATGTAATTTACTGTGGCTTTATGTGGTCTCAATTATGGCCTCAATTTAATTGAGTACTGACAGAATGCTGCACAATGATGAACATAACGAAGTCATGACGTGCCTGCTTGTGTCGACGCCGGTGTGTGATGGCCATTGCAAATGTTATGGGATATTTCATTTTGAATTATCCCCTAATTTATGTGAGCAGTATAGTTAATCGTTCTCTCTCTTCCCTCCTCCCTTTTTCCTACCCCTCCCTTGGGCGTCATTGCACTTCACTTTCAGTATTCGTCACTTCAGTATCCACGTTCTGCAATTTCATGACATTTTGGGACTGTGGTGGCCTAGTTGTTAATATACTGAACTGTGGACCAGAAGGTCCAGGGTTCAAATCTTACCTCTGCCAAGCTACGTTGGGTCCCTGAGCAAGGCCTTTAACCCACAATTGCTTGGATTGGAAGACTGTATGAATCGCTCTGGATAATGGCGACTGGTAAATGACATAAATGTAAATTTCATGAAGTGTTGAAGTAGTGGCGGCAAGCATTTTGCAGTAAAATGTGTAAAATATATTATAGTGAAAGCACTGCATTAGGATCTCCATCACAGCATTTAATGACAACAGTGGGTTCAGGGAGCAACATTGTATTGCTGAAGATACTGAAATGATGCATAAAAGGTCAAATTTTTCGGTTGATGTGCACTGTATGGTCAAAAGTATGTAGACATCTCTATAATAGTTATCACTGTTTTTTTTTTCGGCTAAACTCAGTGCTCTCTGGTTCATAATGAACTTTATGGACAGACATCCTGGAAGACACCTCTTAATTATTGAATTCAGCTGTTACATTCAGTTTCTTCTAAAGAGCACTGAATTTGAGTGTGATATTGTGATAGGATACTGTTCATCAAATGTCTTATCTAGATATTCCACGATCATCTGTGAGCACTATTATTTAAAAGTGGAAGCAATTACTTAGCTATGAAGTGTCAGACCACAGGGTTTCGGAATGTCATTTCAATTTTATTATTGACTTAAATTGTATTATTTACTTGATTTTACTATCACTACAACTTCATTCTTTTCAGTTAACATCTAGGCCACCCAAGGAGGATGGGTTCCTTTTTGAGTCTTGGTCCTAACAAGGCTTCTCCCTTCCATATTCAGGGAGTTTTTCCTTGTCACTGTTGCTCTAGACTTGCCAATTGTGGGACTGACATTTTTTGCTCTCTGCATTTTGGCCATGCTTATCCTGGTCATGGTCGTAGAGGGGTCCAAAGGGGCCCAGATTCATTGTATGCAAAAGAGTGTTCTGCCTTCCATCTCAGGGCCCCATAACTGAACCACCTGGCCCATGCTTGGAAACCCAGTCTGTGTCTTTTCCCAGGTACTCAGGAACAGCTGATTGCAAATTGCCTCAATAACTTCAGTTCTTAAAAAACATGATTTGAATTCCACTGTTCTTAGAAATTTTCGCCCTATCTCGAATCTTCCTTTCATTAGTAAGATACTTGAGTGAGTGTGTTGTGGCCTCCCAGCTACTTGACTATCTCAACACTAACAGAATTTTTGAGACTTTTCAGTCTAGGTTTCGTCCTCAGCATAGCACTAAAACTGCACTCCTTTATGTGCTTAATGACCTGCTCTGTGCAGCTGATCAAGGCTGTGCATCTATCTTGGTTCTTCTTGATCTTGCATCTGCTTTTGACACCATCGATCACAGAATTCTAGTTTCACGCCTTTCAGAAATAGGACTTTCAGACGGTCCATAAAAGCATCAAATACAAGATTTTACTACATATAAATACCTCCTTGGTCTAGCTCCACCATACCTCTGCAACCTGATTCAGTTACACTCCAACCAGGTCACTACGTTCCACAGACTCCAATACTCTCTCTGTCCCCAGGTTTAGGCTTTCCACTATGGGTGGGAGATCCTTTGCTGTTGCCTCTCCCACCCTTTGGAAGTCTCTTCCTTTGTCCATTAGGTCCGCATCAACAATTAAAGAATTTAAATGTCTTAAAAACGTTCCCATTTACCTCTTCTGTTTAATGTTTGTTGCATCTGCTTGTTTTGAACTGTGTATCTTGTTGTGTAAATTCCGCTTTTTTTAAAAGTTTTTTTTGTGTGTGTTAATACTGACACAGTACTGCTGTATCTAAATATAATAACGTGAAAAACAAAACTGCTCAAGACAACACTAAACCTTCAGTTATATAAACACACTTGTGTTTTGTGTGTGGTAAAAAGTAAAACGTTATGTCTACACTGGAGACTGCCGTGTGTTATATCTCTGTTATCCTCCTTCACATTCAGTTCAAATACAGGTCTAAAGAAAACATTATCGAGAACATAACCAGTATTGATATGATCATGTGACCTAATGTCGGCCTGTATAATTGTTGAAATGGTATATGACTCTACTGTGGGTTAACATTTATGCAATCTTTTGAAAGAGGTTTTTAAGTTCTTCAGTCAAGTATTTATACAGAATGAAACATTACATTTGTTTAACTGATTGTTTATGGATACCAGACTACCTTAAGCAATGTTCTCTCAAGTGTTATGGCTTTCCTCTAGACAGGATAGTAAGAGTAAATTGCAGTTTTAAAATAATTTTTGTGACTTTCCGTAACTTTAAAAGGCGTTATCATTAGGGGTGCTGTGTAGATCAACCTATGTTTTCATTTCCGTATTGTTTGCATTTAGTGTACTTAAGTAAAATACCCTTATATTTACATTACAGTTGCTTAAAGATGATATGTGGCTATGTTAGTGCCCACTCAGCACCAGTTTGGTCAATGCCCTGTTTCCAAGATCGTAATGCGGTCATTAACAGGCACAAACCTGTAACGATGTGTTCTTTTCGTTGTCCAGATGAGTTTTTCTGAAGTAACGACATGTACTTGATGAATGAGTATTCATTTAATCTATATATGTTGTAGCAAGACTGTTGTACGTGGCTTTTTATATCCAAAACCACACCAAGAAATTAGTTGATGGCATGATTTGAGAGCTGTATCCATAATCTAACATGATCTAGACTCAGACTAGACTTCAAACTCACTCATGTGAGAGAAATGCAGGGTCAGGGTTTTGCAACTTGATTATCTGATCTTCGCTTTAGTACAATTCATATTAGATAAATGTTAGATAGAGAGACGCAGTCCTGTCCATGCACTTAATGATGAAGTAAGGTAAGGTAAACTCTCCACACTGTGGATGGCACATGTTGTTACAAAATGCAGGACCACACACATGCACAGGAATTAGGGGTCATTAAGGTAAGAGCCTGTGTTTACACTGGCCTATCTTTAGCAGACATGACACATTTACTTCAAACAGCAGTGTTTTCTAAGGTTTACTTTTTTAATCTAAGTTGCAGTTGTTATCGTTTATATGGCTATGGACTCACTTGCTCCAGAATTTAACTTCACACTGAAAATATAACCAACATGTGACAAATGTAATAATCCTCTTATCAAAAAACATTTGAAAACATTATTTTCAATTACTTTGAGCACAAGCAAATGTGTTCTCTGGGTGGGACACGAGTACCTTGATGGCCCTGTTCCCAGGAGCTAGTCTTTACTTCTGAGCTACAGAAGTTCTGTCCAAAGTACAGTCCCCTCCACAATAATTGGTTCACCTGCTAATGATGAGTAAAGTTGTCTATAAGAAATTCACCTTTTGGTGAATCTGTATGGAGCATCATGTTCGAACATATTAGTAATTAAATTTTAAAAATTTAATTTAAATTTAAAAATTAGTAATAAAGTTATAGTAGCCAGGACTGTAAAACTGAAACATAGCTATAACCATTATGGACACTGTCTCTACTTAGCTCTGGCTGCTTCCTTTATGTTGTATAACATAAAGCAATAGTGGTTTAAAGTTGCAGCCATTAGATGTTTCCAGGTCAAATGTGATGCCTATTAGCACATAATCTCTACAGTAAAACATTGGCAACAGAATGGCTTATAGGAAACATCTAAGTGGCTCTCAGTATGACATTTTATTAACTTTCCACTACCCAACAAGTTAGTTCAACAACTGTCTGTTCAGCCACCCTAAAACGTTTTTAATCGAATGGTGTACAAACTTTGACTTGCACGAATCTTGAATTCGACTTCATATGAAACCACTGAGATTGATTGGAACGACAACTGTGAGGCAGGGCTTACTGTCAAAATCACTTCCTGTGACGACCCACATTTACTGGAAAGTAAGCAGCCTAGAAAGTAATATCCTTCACTCTAATGAGAGAAGATGTTTTTCCCATAACTGTACCACACACACGATTTCTTAGAACTGATGTACCTTAATTAAAGAGGAAATTTTTAACGGATGTAAGACAACAACTAACAAAGGCATTTACAATAACCTTTTTACTCATGCATACCACGGTTGCCAATTATTTTGAATTTGATCGAAAAACTTGTGCAGTGTACAGCTGCAATTCTGCAGTTTCATATTCTGTTCGTATGGTGTCTGAGAGAACCTGCACTTTAATAACATCCTGTCCGTATTTACCCAGGCTCTGCTTTGGAGGGAGTTTTAAGTACTGATTTATTTAATTCTTTCCTAAAACCATTATATGCTATTGCATGTCAGTTTGAGTTAGAGTGAAGTATAGCACAGCTCTGTTTTATTTTACTTTTTATTTCACATTTTACACCCTTGTTTATACTGTTAAATGAATTGCAATGTTCTTTTATGTATTCCACAGCAAACCTTCACATTCCTCCCATATCTTTGCTGCTGCCAACTGTTTCTAGTCTGTTAATCCTGTTAGTTCAACCTAGAGACATGCTCTCAGAAACATCCAAAGACAAAATATCTATTAATATTTTCTTTTATTAGTACACAATCACAGTCTGTATAGCTTATGCCATATCTGATTTATTGTCCTTTGTTGCTGTACACTAATTACCCCTTCATTAAGAATTAAATGAATCCAAGTCTCTTAGCCTTGGGCCAGTGCATACAAATGAAAGGAAATGCCAAATAAAACAGTAAAAGATGAACCAATAATAACAAGTACAGAAACAGCATTCTGGAAACATTTATACCAGAGAAAGGAGTGTGGTCTTGGTGGTGTCTCAATGGTTATGACGTCTCCTGTCTTCGTCCTGTTGACTGAGGACATGAGAACCCTCGGTAATGCTGTATACTGGATTAAATAATGCCAAGAATCACCCATTATCTACTTTATAACGCTTAATATTTTATTCATAACACTGTTCACAAAATAAGAGGAATATTTCAAAGTGAATATGAAGTGATCATAAAAGCATTTGATTTTATTTAATTAACAAGATCATCAGAAAAGAAAAGTCAAAGAAAGTTGTTCGATTACACATGAGATGCAAACTCAGTTATGGTGGTTGAGTAGAAAGTGACATATTGGTGGTAGTTTTTTAAAAATTGCTTTAAAAGTGCTTTGATTTTTTTTACTTGCATTTAAGCCCTGCTTTCTTTTGGCGTTTGCTTAAAACCTTTCTTTTGATGCTTGCTTGTGTTGCATGTTTTTTGCATATTGTCGTGCTCATACTTGTGGTTCTCATACTTGTGACCCTCCTCTTCTCATTCTGATTATTTGTTTGTTAATGTGAGTTTCTGGTAGAGGCTGTATAAACTGTTTGTGTATTCATTAGGGCTGTGTATGGTGACGGTCATTGTTGGATATTTTGCTCTACTCCTTTGACATTAACAAATATTACTCTCTCTTATCACAGTTCGTGCAAACCTAATTCCCAGCCCTCCCACCTACAACTCCAAATATGACTATCTGAACTGGGAATCGTATTCCAATATCACTTATTACACCCGAATCCTGCCTCCAGTGCCACTGGACTGCCCAACTCCTATGGGAACCAAAGGTAGGGTTTTGAATTGAAAGACAATACATCATAGTGATTTTCATGTATAAATCACTTTTACTCAATGAAAATGTAGTCCAAATAAATCGGTTAGGCGTATTTTTAGAATTTTGTTATATTCACAGTTTTGACCAAGTTCACAGTGGCTAATCTTTCATCCTGCTGCAGGAAAACTGGAGCTTCCAGACCCCAAACTATTGGTGGAGAAATTCTTAATGAGAAGGAAATTCAGACCCGACCCACAGGGAACAAACCTACTGTTTGGCTTTTTTGCTCAGCACTTTACGCACCAGTTCTTCAAGACACACAATCGCATGGGACTGGGGTTTACCAAAGGTCTAGGCCATGGGGTAAGTTACTTCAAACGAACTTTTAACTAAACTTTAGCTGAAATCTGTGAAATGTTGCATCTAGATATCAGAGGTACTCTGATGGTACAGTGGAAGTTAATTAGCCTGCCTCGATGGAGACCAGATTTAAGACCCAGTGGTGCTTTACACTAAAATGGTTGGCAGTTTCTGTGAAAGAGGACGCCGTGTAACATGGAAAATGTACGTCCAGTAAATTTTGTATTACCACAGATCTGACAGTGTTAAATCAAAAGAAAGTTTTTTTTTCTTTCACTATTTAATAGCAATAACTACTCAAACACCTTAAAGTGAATTGTGAGTTCTGACCAGGCACTCTAAATGGACTCTTAAAGTGCAGAACCGGTATGACACAGTTCCATTGTATGAATTTTTAATATGGACACACGAGACAAAATAGACATAAATATCTGTAACTGGCAAAACTGGCAAAAAAGCAGGATTTTTAAAAACTAACTGTACTCACTGGTATGTTCACTTTATAAGTTGACATTTATATTATGACATTGAATGTCATTTAGAAGTTATTAATAATAAACTTTATTTTATTTTATGTCTATTTTATTTATTTTCTGTATCATGATATTATGCAGTAGTACCATTACTGAAGTTTTGCTCATGTTGCCAACCCCTCTTATGAATTTGGATGATTCTTCTAACTGAAGTAATATACTGTATATATTAGTATCGGAATTTAAGGTAAAGGCCTGGCTCGATGTCTTAGAAGTGGTAATCTGATGGAGCTTTGATTTGCACAGGAATAACAGCAACTTACTTACTGGAAACCTGTTTCTTCTGATGTATGCATGTTTTTTCCTCTGGGTACTTTCTTTCACAGTCCAAAGTCATACTCTGGGTCAGCTGGTCTCTCTTAATTTGTCATAGTGTTTGTGTGCCCTGGGAAGGATTACTTAGAGTCTAGTGTTGTTTCCTGCCTTGCACTTGCTATAGATAAGGGCCTGGCTCCATGCCACCTTCAGTTGGATTAGGCGGTTTGGAAATGAACAACTGAATGAATGAAATATGTACAGGAAACCAAAGTACACCATTAATAAAGCTTGTAATGGATCAGTGTAATTGATTTTTACTGAAAGTCTTTACCGATTCATGATATGAGCACTAATTTTACTGTACTGTACTGTATTTTACTGACATTTAACAAAAAGCAGCCCAAGCTAAATTGCTCATTTCAGACAGTATGTGAGCCTTGGTTTAGTCAGTCATTGTTGTTTTTAGCTGAAGACCATTTTCTTCTGCAGGTTTCCTGCATCATATAATCTGGTCCGACTTGTGTTTATCTTAATCTTTAATTACCTGTGACGAACAGCAAATGTTTTGTAATTTCTATGTGGATAACTTTTGAACCACAAGAGGTATAGCAAATCTGATCGCTGCAATCGATTTCCGAGACAATTCTGGTCTTTGATATGATACATGACTGCCTTCTCATTGGAAAATTTGCCCTTGATCCAGTATGACAGTTTTCAAGATGGTGGCCATGTTCCGGACATAGGTTATACCCATTAATTTCTGCATTATTCAGTCATTTTCGCTTTTGTTTCTGAAATAAAAGGGTGTCCGTTGTCTTTTGACGCACCCTGACACATACAGTCTCTGTAAACATAATGGGGATCTGCATGCCTTAGCCTGACTAATTTCATTGTGGGCATTCACTGGAAAGTTAATAAAACCATGACCCATTATTTCTTAACTGACATTACAACGTCTTCTTTAACATACAGGTGGATGCTGGGCACATCTATGGAGATAATCTGGAGCGGCAGCTGGATCTTAGACTTCATCGAGATGGGAAGCTGAAGTACCAGGTACTGTTGCTGGGGTGAAATATTTGGCTAATGCAATTTCTACAGTTTGTATCATTCATCAGAGTCACTCATTATACTTTATATCCTCTATGAGTGTGCATAGTGTAAATATAATACACTGTATAGCCTTCATGGTTTGATATCTTGGGCTTCCTCTTGTGCACTAGAGAATAAATGATGTGCACAAATTCATTAACAGTGTAAATGTACCATTAACAGTCCCCAGCAGATTGTACTGACGAGACACTGTCAGTGGATACCACCTTTTATAAGCAATTTTATTTAGATATATTTATTAATTCCATTCTAACTTTACGTGCCAATTTGAAATATCTACACAACAAGCTTATAAAACTAAGAACAGGCATGTACCCATTAATGTCCACATTATGATATATACTGCTCACAAAAATTAAGGGATATTTCAAAATGAATATGAAGTCATTAATAAACAAGATCATTACTCATTAAATAAGATTATCACAAAAGTCAAAGAAAGTTGTTCGAATACGTAAATGAGATACAAAATCAGTAATGGTGATTGAGTAGAAAGTGACATATTCATGTGGGTGAACAGAAGCATGTTAAACTGGATGAGAGCGCCTCACAGAACTAACTGTACACTCAGTAGGGTGTATGGTCACCCAAGATTGCCAAAACACACTGTTAGTGTTGGCATGTCGACAGGATCAGACTGTCCAGCAGTTCTTGCGGGTTCCTGTTCAAATTCATTTTAAAATATCCCCTCATTTATGTGAGCAGTGTATGACAGATTACACTGAGCAAAATGGATGTTGACCATACCACAGTCACATAGTCTTTTTAGGCTACTGTAATATAAATATAAAGAGGATGCTATGATGGACATGATACTTTTGTTTGACAGAAGCCAAAAATGCATTAATAGACAGTATTACGAACAGCACAGAAGATCAGCCAAATGAAACCGAGACTCAACAAGTAAATGTAAACCAGTTTATATAGTTATATGTGAGAGAGAACATGTAGTTGATGTATTAAGAAAGGAGGTACTGCTCACATACACTTACCAATGCCATTTACGGCTTGATAGATAAGGAGTGGAAAATCATACACACAAACATGAGTAACAAAAAGTCTCTAAATATACATTAGCCGAGTTAAAACAGTCTCTAGTCTATATGTGAGCTAACGAGCTGGCGAGAACATGACCGGATTTGTTGTGTACCCAAGTGAATGCCAGACTTCTGCTCTTTAACTTCCCCTCTGCTCGTGAATCCGCAGCATTGATTGGCTGTTACAGTGAACAGTTTTTTGACTAGTGATAGGAGGGCAGAAATAGCAAGATACACTGCACTAGAGTGCAACAAAACTTTAATAATATGCTGCTATATAGAGCGGCATAACAGTACGTAATTAAGCACCTAACACAGGAAGCTGTCATAATTATTAAATAAAATATGGTATTTAGAGTTCAGTACAGTGCTGTATACTGTAATATTTTTATGGCCACAACATTAACAGTTAAAAAACAGATTTCCATTTCCTATCATAGTTTATAATATTCAGATGGACATAAAACGGTGGACGCTACAGTAATGGCACATACTTGTACAGAATACTGATATGTGTAGAGGATTACAATCATTTACGCTCATGGCTGGTGTCCAGGTAAATGTAGCGTTTCGTCTTATGATTTATTTATTGCCTGCAGTAAGCACTTAAAGAAGAGTATCTGGGAAAGGAACGTGATTGACGTTACCATTCATTCAAAAGCTTGGCTTGGGATTCTGGTTTCGTTTGTGAAACATGGCTTTAAGAGGTGTTTTAAATATCACCCAGAAGATTTAGGGCTCTGTTTAAATGTTTACACAGATCATAAACGGGGAGATATACCCCCCTACAGTGGCAGAGACCAATGTAAACATGAGCTATCCTGAGACGGTTCCACATGAAAAGAGGATGGCAATTGGCCAGGAGGTGTTTGGCCTGCTGCCAGGCTTAAGCATGTTTGCTACATTATGGCTCCGCGAGCACAACCGTGTGTGTGATATCCTGAAGAAGGAGCATCCTACCTGGGAAGATGAGCAGCTGTTTCAGACCACCAGACTTATCATTATAGGTAAAATAGGTTTTTTATCTGCTTTTGTCATGTTATTTTTATAAACAGTATTTCTCCACTGCCACTTTTTTATGCGATGTGTGTATATAGTGATGGAAGCAAACAGATCAGCAGTAGTCATATATTATTAAAGTACTAATCACTGCTATTTAGATATTTCAGGCACTTTTGCTATCTGGTAGCTGAATGTCTTCAGGCATAATAGCAGTTGTTCATTTTAGGTGAATATTTGCTAAGTATAGCATGTAGACAGGTTTTTTCTGAAATCTGAGTAAGCCATTAGCGAACACACTTCATCAGGTGTGCATCAGTTAGGTCAATCGGGTGTTCATCAGATCCCTTTTACTTCAAGTGGTGCTTGAAAGTTAGAACATTTTTTATTTTGGCATAAAACAGCATCTGATTTTCACTCAAGCTCTGAAGGTACATAAACATTATATTTAGTCGTTTATTTATTGAGGTACAGCAATACTGCGAAAATTCGCACCTCTGAATCTGCGGCTTCACAAATTTTCCCCTGAAATTAATACTTAAAATGGAAAATTTCCGTTATCATTTTTTAATTGGCAGGTCCAGCAGATGTAATCTGTAGATTTTTGTTTAATGGCCGGTAAGTTGGATATATAAGAACAATAATATATATAGAAAATTTAATAAAAATTATGTTTTACTTATTGTATCTAGTAATACTGCTATCAAATATCATGACTACTACGTTACAGTCATATTATGAAATACAAACAGATTTCATGTGCTATATGCTTTCGTCCAAAATTCAAACATTTTCAAAATCAGCAGGAGGTCTTGGAACGTAACCACGCGTATTACTGTAATGTAATCCACTATTACATCTCCACCCCTGGGAAGGACAACAATGGCCTTGATTTTCCTTTATTTGTACACAGTCGGTCTGGCTGTCGATTGGTGTCCATTTACATTTACAGCATTTAGCAGATACACTGACCCAGAGCGACTAACAACTGATACAACAAGCAAATGTGGGTTGAGGGTCTTGCTCAGGAACCCAACAGGCGGGAATTACACCCTTGAAGCTGGACCTTCTGGGTCATTATCCAATACCTTAACCACTAGGCTACTACAGTGCCTAGTGGCACTCTTTAGAGATGGTTTTGTAACTTTTCCAGCCGTTGTTAGCATCAACAACTTTTTTTTTGTAGGTCCTTAGAAATGTCCTTTTTGGTGCCATGCTGCACTGCCACAAATTGTGTTTGTTTGGAAGATCTCTGAGAAATACCTGTTCTATACATACAACACTACACAGTGTTCACTCACACGATTGTCATCATTTATTTAATAACACGTCACTCTAATTGCACCTTTAAATTAACTGAAGGTTCACATTCCTTTGCCACTCATAAAGTTGTAATATTGGATAATTTCTCAACAAATGAATGACTAAGTATATTTATGTGCCATTGTTTAATCTGGTTTATCAAATTAGAACTTCTGTAAACATCTAATGGGGTTATATATAGAAGTATAGAAATATACACATTTCAAAATGTTTCACAAACTTTCAAGCCCAAACTCAGCACACTTATATTTTCATGGTATGAATAGAGATATTACTGATTTTCTGCATCTTTTTTGGTATTATCTGGGAGGCTGACAGAACTTAACAAACGTGACTCAAAACCCATTTGTTTAAAATTGTATGATTATTATTATTTATACAATGTTAAATTTGTCCAATTACTCTTCTCTGTAATGGCAATATATGCTAATTATAGTATTTAACTTTTGCTTTGATTACTTTTGTATTATTTTTAAATGATGAAACATAATGCATGCACTTGTACAAAAATATGTATAATAAAGTTTTTGATCTCTTTGGTTATTGTTCGTTTACAGGTGAAACTATTCAGATTGTGATCGAAGACTACGTGCAGCACCTGAGTGGATACCTACTGAAGCTGAAGTTTGACCCGACTCTGCTTTTCAGATCTCAATTCCAGTACCAGAATCGCATAGCTGTGGAATTTAACCAGCTCTACCACTGGCATCCGCTCATGCCTGACAGCTTCTTCATTGATGGGACTGAGTTCACATTCTCTCAGTTCTTGTTTAACACGTCTATCCTGACGCACTATGGAGTGGAGAAACTAGTGCAAGCTTTCTCAACTCAGCCAGCAGGTCAGGTGAGCTTTGTGCTGATGTCTTTTATAGTGGTTTGCGTGTTTAAAAACATACATGTTCTACATGTCTGTCTGCAGAATGCATGATCTAAAGCCCTATGGTGAAATTACCTCTCACTTAAAGTTCTATTTACTTATAGTCTCCTCTACGGTCATTGGTGCCACTGATAAAGATAAATAAAAGTAGTTATAAGAAATTGAACTTTATTGTAGTATACAGTACCTCTTTTTTATTCTTCATTGGCTGTAAAACAATGACTTCTTAGATGTATTTATTTTTAGTAGAAACCATATTGCACTGTAGTTGCACAGTACCTGCAGTGCCAGTGGTTACCAAACAACTCAAGCAGAACACAACCACTCCTTTGTTTAACAGTTGTCTTGGTGCTCTATCAAGAAAGATGTTCTTTTATTATCGAAATATACTTTTGGTATTCGTGACCAAATCGTTCAGTCTTTAGACCACAGCATGTAATTTCAGATTGCCTCTGGCTTATAGAAAGGCAGTGATGCATACTTTAGACAGTGACTATATTGAAGAGACAGTTTTGTTTTTGTTCTGATGACTAGTCCACATAGATCATGTTTGTGCAGGCAGTGCTGCACAGTGGACCAGCGCATCCAAGTGCTCATGTACCACCTTCATACAGGTTCCGGAGAGAGAGTTTTCTTCCTGTTCTGACTTGTACTGTATTATTAATGCCATTTGGGCAGTGAAACTGCCAAAGCAGGATGCAGTAACTTTGTATAGCATTTCCTGTGTAAAAGTAGACTGTGTGTGTGTATATATATATATATATATATATCCAAATATCCGAATTGGATTTCTTAAACTGATTTCCCTTAATTCGATATGGGAAATCATAGTATGCCGTTTACATGTTCACTTTAATAATCAAATAGATGCAAATATATGATTCTGATTATTAGGTGCATGTAAACACTCTAAGCAATTTAGAGATTGGCTTATCGTTGCCCATTTGGCCAAGGTCTGGCTTTTTAGAAGAAACTGAACAATTGCTGCAAAAAAATGGAAGGAACAGTTCCTTTAACTAGGCTGCTGTTTGTTATAGATAAGATACTTATGCTAACTGAGAGCAAGATATTTCTAAGCAATATAGTGGGAAGTACATCCAGAGGACAAGTAGTGAGCCTCATTTGCAACTTTACTTCAGGAACTTGGCCAATATCACTTGCTCAAATATCTTAAGGAGACAGAGTTTATAGGCAAAGCAGAAGATTTAAGTTGCAGAAGTGTGAGGAAATATTGCAGTTAAGTGTTGCAGTGTTGCAGTGTTACTTTATAGAAAATCATCATAAACCCTTAATGAGTCCTTTAAGTAGTAAAAGCCCCTTAAATAGTCCCTTAAAAAACATTCAATGGTGAATAAAACTCTTTAACTGCAACTTCGATTATAATTAAAAAAAAGACAGAAACTCTTGACTGAAATTCAAACAAAAAATGATACACCCTAAATAAAACTCATTGATATTTTGCACTTAATCCAGTCCAGTTAGTGGCGATAATGGTAAATAAATCGCCATAAAACGGGGGTGGCGGCTATCTTTTTGCTATATCTGGAACATGGTCGCCATACTGGATCAAGGGCTAGTTTTCCAGTTAGAAGATGGTCATGTAGCATATCAAAGAAGACCAGAATTGTCTCGTTGTGATGCAATGGAATCCTTTCAGCACACAATGTGTCTTGTGACTTTTTACTCATCCCGTATATATATACAATCAAATCCGGTTAATCAGATCACATCAGGAGGCGATCGTTTTGGTCCTAATAACTGGCTAGTCCGATTAAACGAACATTTAACATATTAAATGTTTATTAAACCTTTATTGTGCGATTTACACGTGTAGTGAACGTACAAACAAGAACTACTGTTGCTTACGAGCTTTGTTCATTGAAAAATAAATTTGCAACCAAGTTTTTCAAAACGATCGGCATGTGAAGCATAATACTGTAAAAAAACAAGTTCTTACTCAATTCCAGTCAACGTTTAAAGAACTTATCCAGTGTGATCTGA
>JAUZST010080559.1:0-20618 GCA_034779995.1 Parotocinclus haroldoi | reverse complement strand
AGAGAGGGTTAAATAGTGGCAAATAGTGGTAGCTTGGCAGTGCAAGGGCTTTTTGGACAACAGTTCAGTACAGGTGCCCATTAGGTTGGTATAGTCATTAGTAGTGAGAGGCCATGGGCACAGTCATTTTTTTAAACTTTTTTTTTTTTCTTTCAACTTTAGCTATTCTTTACTTTAGCTTAAAATGTAATCTTATGATGGATCTGACCTAATCCCAACTGTAAATTGGAGTGAACCTGCATGTTGAACGAAGCACCACTAGACATGGAGCCACGTCAAAAGTCAATAGGTGGTACACAAAATAAACTAAACTATATTTTAAAAGCAGGTCTAACATCCCACCCTAAACCGATCATGATTACATGAAAGCATTCCAACAAGGCTTAATGGTGTCCCGGGGTACAAAGGATAGCCCAACTCCTTAAAGTGTCCTTTGAATTAATAGTTCTGCATTAATGGTTACATACAACCATTATTTTTGCCTCTAGTTATGATGCTTTTAAACATTAAAGCCATTTATACATGGATAATGTATAACGCGCACACACAAGTCACGATCAGGTCCTCGATGAGTGCAGTGTGTAGGTGCGCACTGTGTTAAGTGAGTGGCGAAGTGATCTCTGAGAGTGCACCTCCGTCGGCGGGCAACTGTGTAGGCGAAGCACATTACACAACTCCACTTATTATCTTACATGCTTTTATATACATACATACATGCATACATACATACATAGATGCACACACTCACTGAGCACTTTATCAGAACCACTGGGTATAGTTCTCAAAACCTCAGTTCTTCATGGTGTGGATTACACAAAATGTTGCAAACATTATTATAAGATTATGATCCATGTTGACAAGCTTGCATCATGCAATTCCTGCAGATGTCTGCAAATCTAACATTCTACCTACATCACAAAAGTGCTCTGTTGAGCTCAGATCCAGCTACTGGGAAAGTCACTGAAGAAATCACTGGCCACCATGAAACCAGTTTCATGCTTTCTGCTTTGTAACATGGTGTGCTACCATGACAACACTGACATTAGAAGATGGGTAAATTGCAGTCACGAAGGGGTGCACCTGCTTAGCAACAATGGTCAAACAGACTCTGGCAAGTGAACAAAAATCTTTCTGTATGATGTAATATGTAATTCTTAGCCAGACAGACAGTCGGAATCGGCCAAAATCACAAATCTGCCAATCACTGGCTAAAAAATTTAGAAATCGAAAGTAGATTTTAACAAGCTACACCATACTTGCCGGGGTACATTATCCACCTGTCATTATGAACTACTGTTGGCCTGAATGGGTATACTAGGTCTAAAACTTATTTTAGATAAATAATTATCCACATGAATACCTAGTATTTCCAGCAGAATATAGAAAGCATTCACCTCCGAGTGGTTTTAATGTTATGGCTTACCAGTATGCACACATCCGTAGATGAGAATGACCACAATTAATGCCTTATATTACAGGTCTTGATTTTGTTTTTCGCCCCTCTCCCGACACACAGAAATAATACTGCAATGCCAAGAGACAGGTTAAAACACTAGGAGCACTCCTTTAATTCTTCCTGTCACCAAACACAGCCACCATATATCTGTTAATTAGCCCTGCTCAGCCATGGGCATGACAATGTTACTGAGGTTAAAACAGACAAGGCAGACAGGAAGTGCCTGTCAGCCTTCCTCCTGGCCACCATTAGGACAAACTCCCAATCAAGCCATTTCCACTGGAGACACGTCATTAATTACCACAGACATCAATTAACCAGCGCTGTTTAGCGTACATGCTATAAAACCCCCTCCCGATGATGCTGATTTCCAACTTAATGTCATTACAGGAACCTGGACTCTCTAGATAAAACAATTATGGCAATTGAGCAGTGCTTAGAACAGCGACCGCAGCCTCCAAGCTGAATTGCCTATTCAGCCAATTATCATAGGATGGAGCAGAAGCTTGGCACTGATTACTGCTGAGTCACTTAGTGTATGCTAGGCCTTCTGCTCGAGCCACAGGACTGCTACACAACACGGGACAGGAGCTAGAACTGATAGGTGTATGGCATTTGCTCAGCATGTTCTACCGCAGCAGTCGCAAGACATAAATTCCATTTAACAATGAATTTTACAGCAAACTAAATTATAGAATCTGGATTCTCCCAAAGGCTTGTCAAACTTACACTGAGAGTCTAATCAGGGTTTGATTAGCTTAATCAGAGAGGCTTCTTGTCCATGGGCGGATCATGGATTGGTAAAAAACCAGTCCAGTCTGCTGATGAGCAGAGTGAGTTATGTTAGAAGTCTGTAATAGTTAAAAATTGGGCAATAGACAACTCAACATTCATTAAAACATTTCCACAATCCTACAGATATGTGTCGTTTAATGTAGTGTGGAGAGAGGATGTCAGATCAACATCTATATGCTTTAACAACCAAAATGACAAAAAACATTGCAGAACTTTGCCCAACATATGATTTTAGAGTATAACAATACGGTACTAAACTCTAAGTACCATATTTTATTTAATAATTACAAGATTCCTACGATAATTGCTTATTTATGTACTTTCAGAGTATGTTATTGACTTGTTGCACTCCAATGCAATGCATTTTGCTTCGTCTGCCCACCTGGACACCTCAACATCCAATCAATGCTGCAAAATCCACGAGCAGAAGCGGGAGTTAAGAGTTTTAAAGTTAAAGTCTCTGTGCTGGGGTGTGTGTGTGTCAGTACCTGACCAGTCGTGCCTGCTTGCTCATTAGCGCTTCTTAAGTGTATGTGCCTGTCCTATTGTGATTAATACAATTTTTGTACTACACAAACTTTGCTTTTCCACCCACTACCTGTATATTGTCTAAAACCTCCAACTACACAAATTGGTTCACATTTACTTGCTGAGTTTCTGTTTCATCTGGCTGATCTTCATATGGACAAATGGTGGCGTTCCACTTGATTATTGATGGGATCTCTGATGCATTGATGTATTGTTTGCATTAGTTGTCTTGTGAAAATATATTTTATATTTACATTACAGTAGCCTAAAAAGAGTATGTCTGGTCTACATCTATACCGTGTTCTGTTTCACAAAACGTAACGCACTCATCAAATGGCACATACCGGTACTTTAAAAGAGTACAGTATGTCTGCACAGGGTCACTGATTTAATCGTAAGCTCCAGCTATCACACTTTCCACCGGGCCAGGCAGGTCCTTCAGTGGCAGTCTTTCTGCTAGTCTTTTTCCCTTTACATTCCTCCCTTCCTGTTTTATTGTATAGTACAATATTTAATGTGACCTCCCCTTACACTTGAGCAACAGTAGCATCTGGCAGCTTCATCATGATGCCAGGCTGACACATCTATAGTGAGAAGAGGCTTGACCAGAATTTTAAAAAAAAAAAGGGTAGCAGCCTAGAAACCACTTTTTCGAAAGGCAAATGGGGGAAACTGCTAAGAAAACTGGAACTCTCACAAAACTGGAATGAATATCAGTGGAAAAGTATATTATGTAGTCACAAAAAATTCAAGTTTTAAATATTTGTATCCAACAATAAACAATGTTATATATGGTCTTTATACCATTGTTAAAACAACAATAATGTAACAACAGTAATGGTGGTCTAAGACGTTTGCGCATTACTGTATATGAGAGAGAAAGAGAGGGATACTAGAGGGATATTAAATAAATTAGCAACCAGCAACAGTTTGCCTTTATGCATGTGTACCAATGCTATGATATCACTCATCTTGCTCACTGGCAACACTGAACCTTTTGGCAAGCTTCAGGTGGGAAAGGTATGCACAAGCTATAAACATGCAGCTAGAAAGCAGAGCCGAGTGTGTTTATGATTTTGTATGTGTACCAACAAGACAGGAGAATTGCTAGTAGGAGTGAAAAATGGCTCTGTTCCAACCATAATGTGTACCTCTCAGGATCCCGATGAGTGTGTGCGTGCAGGCAGATGAGGTTCATTCCCACCCCTGGTTCAGCAGACCTTAGGTCAGCACGATACAGTGGTGCTCATAAGTTTACATACCATGGCAGGATTTTTTAAAAATAATATTTCCTTTCGAAAATAATAATGATAATATAACAACTTTTCTTTCATTCATGGTTAGGGTTGTTCTCAAGCCATTTCTTACGAAACAATTGATTTAGCCTTTTTTAATTATAATGACAACAGAAACTACTCAAATGACCCTGATGAAAAGTTTACATTATCTGGGTGTTTTGGCATGATAACAAACACAAGTTGACACACACGGGTTTAAATGGTTGCTAAAGATAACCATTCTAATTTGTGATCTGTTTGCTAGTAAATCAGCGTTTGTATAAAGAGTCAGTAAAGTTACTGGGCTCCTGACAGATCCTTATGTGTTTCATCCAGTTAGATTATGAAACATGGGGAAAGCATAAGAATTATCAAAGGATCTGAAAGGGAAGACAGCTGAACTTTGTAAAAAAAGGAAAAGGATACAAAAAGACATACAAGGAATTAAAAATGACAAATCAGCAGTGTATAAACTCTAATTAAGTGGAAATTTAGGCATCACAATTGAGGCACCACAAATTTCAGCTACAACTGTCAGGAAAATTTATCAGGATGCAAAGTCCAACCCACAGATAACGTCAGCTCTGAAAAAAAAAAAGTGGTGTGGCTATTTTAAGATTTCAAGGAGGTACTAAAAAGAAAAAGAAAAATAGTCAGAAAAAGCCCTTACTACAATAATGCCACAAAGCAGCTTGCTTACAGTATGCCAAACAGCACAGTGTCAGACCTTTGGCCACGACCATAAACGCTACATTTTGAGAGGAGTCAACAAGGTATATGAAAAGTACACCATCCCTACTGTAAAACACCAAGGTGGATCACTGATGTTTTAAGAATGTGTGAGTTACATAGACACAGGGAACTTGGTCAAAATTGATGGCATGATGACTCAGTAGTTAATGTACTGGACTGAACCAGGAGGTCCAGTGTACAAACTCCACCTCTGCCTCTGATGGGTTCTTGAGCAAGGCCATTAATACACAATCATCTGTAAGTGGCTCTGGATAAGGGTGTTTACTAAATGCCAACATGTAAATGCTTTGGTTTCAGGAACTGTTTTTGTTTCAGTAACTTAGAAATAAATAAAGAAAGAAAATCATAAAATACATATTCTTAGCACAACAAATTTGCAAACTGGAAAACGGTGCACATTATTTGTCCCTTCCAATTTTCTTAATTGTTTGCATACTTGTTGTTAATTTTTGCTTTTTAATTCTGTCCATCTCTTTATACCATTCGTCCACAGTTCACCCACTGTGTAAAGCAAAACCGAAAATGCTGCTATGCTCTGCTATGTTCACATGCCTATTGTAATAGTTTTCAGGTTTACAAACCTGGCTCATTAATACGGCATTCCATTGTGAGGAGGTCATAGATGTGTGTTATTGTGGTGGTTTCAGCTGTGGGTGCAGCACAGCCAATCAGATTCAGAACTGGAACTAAAAATCTGTTTCATAACTGTTCCTGGCTGATTCTCACTATCACTGACATATCTCTAATTCATTACAATGTCATAATGTGTACCAACCAAGATGAAAAGGGCAGGATTTAGCTTTTTAGGTAACTCTGAGACGAGAGATAATTGAGCAGTTTAAGTAACTTCTCAGTCTTGTTTGACAAGTTATAGCTGTAAAGAACTTCCATCCTTTCATTTTCACTTCTCATTTATGAGTTATAGACATAATGGGGCACCTTCACCTCTGTGAAACACAGCTGGAAGTAGGAGTGTGCAATATGTATTATCTACAATAAAATCTTAATATTGTTTTAAAGATGTGCGAGCTAACATTATACAGCATCTCACTTATTTGGAAAAAAAAAATAATCAGATAAACACTATAAGAGTTCACATATTCACTGTATCATGTAACCAGGTAAATCCAATGCACATGTTCATCGAGTGCAGTGTCCGAGCACCACAAATCAAGCTACTGCTGTACCTCAAATTGCATGACTAAAGTTAAAAATGACAAAAAAGAGACAAAATACAGACACTACCAGCCTTGCAGTCCATTGTATAGGTTCAATTGCTACATGTGGCTCTTTCTCACATGGAGGTAGTTTAACATTGAAAAAGCGGATGTGGTTCAAAAGACACCAAACTGCAAACTATTTTGGAAATTGGTTCCATCTCACCATCTGCAAACTGCCACAACAGGCTTAAACCAACCAAGATACCAAGATACTTAGTGGAATCAATCAGCAAAAAAATGCCTTATAACAAGAAAAATCAACCAATGGCAAAACATAGCAGAAGCTACCACCAATTACATCATGAAAGACACTGCCAATCTAGGAAGTTGAGAGAGATGGGTTCAAACAACTTTTCAGACCCAAGACACTCTGCAAAAGTACTGTCCAACTATCACTATTAACATAATCCCAGAAAAATATCAAGACTTGTTTATTTCAATGTCACAAACCCTTAGTTGGAAGCTATTAAAATGATGTGCTGCTGAGATACAGTGTGGGTACTATATACAAACATTAGTCACCAAAAATATTTCATATGCTTTACAGGGGGCCTGGAATATGTTGTAAAGGGATGGTTAAGTGTGGTTTATAACAGGAGAGAATGACTGGTGAGGAAGGATTGGGGTAATTAGTAATGAAAGTGTGGAGAATTTAAATCTCTTTATTAATCCCAATGCCTAGCAATTGTTTTTCTTGCCTGTATAAAATATGCAGATCAATATATGGGCTTAGTCACTGAATCTCACTACAAATAAGGAACAGGCTGGAAACATTTTGTCGTCTGTATTCCTGTTTCCTGCTGAACCTGTGCAGCTAATAGCACAATGAGTAAAAACACAAAATACAGCACAAAAACATTACAAAAAAAGCATATCAGTTATCTCCATTATTACACAACATGCTTGGTGTAAGGAGCCATTTACAACTAAAAGTCATCAGCTCCATAAGGCAGGTCTATTTAATCCGTTTGAACCACATTTAAATTTGATTAACAGGAATGTCTCTCTTGCTTGTAAGTATACTTGCCTTACTACAAACTGTACATCACCTTAAATGCAATACATTTGAAAGTAAATGTGAGTGTAGGAAAAGTAATGTCTTTACTATGTCACTATGTCAGTGCTACCTTATTTACTCATAAACTGACGAGACATAGATCATTAATCCAAACAAACATTCAAAGCTTCTGACGTAATCCTGGCCATGCCAGTCATTCTAATTTTGTCAAATCAAATTACATGTGGGATTATGTAGTGTCCCATTAAAGACACTACGCAGTGTGTCAGCATGTGACTGTGACTCCACTCCATCCAGTCAGCGGCATAAAAGAAAAATGGAGGAGAACTCCAACACTGAACAGCTTTCACCAAAGAAAATTGCCTCGTTTGTAGTTCTGGCACATTTTTGCTTTAGCAAAGATGAGACAGCACTAAGCGTCAGATGTTTCAGCAACCAAAAGTAATCCCACTATTTATTTCAACACTTTAAGCACAATCATATTATTAAGTAGGAGCCGTGCATGGTTCAAAAAATGGAAAGACTGACAAGTGCCTCCACAAAGCAGCTATCAATAACAAAAGCATTTACAAACAATGCGCAATATGAAAAGGATTCAAGAAGATGAAATTTCTACTGAAATGCTAAGGATATGGCATCCATATCTACAGTGGAGCACAGTGGGTTTAAACACCTTGTTTAAACCCTCAGCAGAAGAGACACTGTGCCAGATTCAGGTCTCTGCACTGGCATTATTTACATTAATTACAATAATTTGGATTAAGCAGAATAGAAAATTAATGAATGTTTTTAGCAAAAAGTACAAGATACTCATTTTACACTTGTAACCTGCTTTTTACGTCAATCATAAGTAGTCTCTGTGTTTCATTCGGTTATTTTTCAAGCACAACGATATGCCCCATTTCATTAGAAAAAAAAAATAGCTCAGAACTTTAATAGTTGAGCTCATTTATGGTACACACCTGGGCAGTGAATTGTGAGGGGAATAACAATAATAATAATTCCACAATCATAACTGTGGTAAAATGATATTGATTTGATGGCATATTGCCCAGCACGACTTTATAATGTTGAAAACTGTGTAGCTTAGACAAAAGATTGCTTTTTACACACACTTGTTTGGTACGCATCATGTTAGGCGTAAAGACTAGGAAGGCAAAATTCCTGGTAAACTGTACATGTGCATCTAGGCTAACAGTTCTGTGAGGAACTGTTAGGTTACTGCTCTTCAATAACTGGCAGAAACACACACAAATAATTCCATTCTAACACTATACTGAAACACTTCACTCCAAAGCCCAGTCAGAAACACTCAAGATGATGGTTTTTTGCGCTGCTGTGGAAGAATTATTTCTTCTTCAGTCACTATGTTGGAAATATTTTTAGAGAAACGTCACAACCCTGAACAACAAAGCTTCAGGATTAAGCACATAGCATCACTATTCCATGTCTGAAACGGACAAAAAAAAAAAAAAAAACTTTACTCAAACCAGAAGTCAGACAGAACCTATTACATAACAACCTCTTCCTAGTCCAAATTCAAACCTGCACATCTTGATGCACCAACCAAATAATGAACCTTCAGCCATTTATGCATGAACTTCCAAGAAACCGATATTACCAGCACTTTTTTCCTTGTGGATAAACAACTCTGCGCACTGTTAAATTGGCTTGTGGATGTGGGTGGGTGTGGTTGGGTTGGGGGAAGAAATTCAGAGGCAGAGCAAACCCTGAGGTCAAGCGTAGTGAGACTCAGACAAGGTGTTTATGTTATGGCCGGCTGATCCAGCATACGCCCAAATATAATAACATCCACTGGCCATCCTTCTGGTTTACAGTTATAGAGTCAAACAACCTCATTTATACTAAAGTCTAATTAAGTCACTGAACAGTAAAATCAGGCAGATGAAAGAATGGAGAGAGCTGGTATTACAGTGGTTTGTCCTACAGATTTCCTGGTTACATGCAACAGTAAATACGCAGCTCTCAGACTTCCAAACTGTTGGAAGAGGGCCAGAATGGGTAAGCCTGTATGCAGTGGTGGGTATGACATGATGAGATGTGAAAGACCAGTCCACGCTTGCTCTTTTCCCCACTCTCTACAGGAATTTGCTGTCTACTCTAAGCCCTCAATGTCTTCACAAAAGCAGGGGGCAAATTCAGGTCAAAACTACAGCAAATCAGTGTGAGATCTTGTGAAATAGGAGAAAATGACAAAAAAAAAATTGGAGCAGCTGTATCGTATGCTGTCCTTACTGTCAACATTTCTGCTGGTAATACAATAGAGATACAGATGCAAAGCTCAAAGGGAAATGCTGCATTTCCACCAGACAGTGTGGTATAGTGTAGTATGGATACTAATCTTAATCCAAAACTATCCATGCATCTACGTACTGTTTCTACTCCCCTTTGCATAACTGTACTCATGACAGTATGCCTGCAGTAATTGTGGTAGGGAAAGCATGCCAACTCAGGAAAAACATTTTTAAATAAAGCCCATCTCCCGATATTTAACCCTAACCCTAACCTCAAATAAAGCAAGCTATATTATTGTGCATGTAAAAACATTACAATGTACAGCATTGAAGGGTGTAATGTGTATACATGATTATTTTATACTGTGTAAACGTTTCCCTGACCAGCCAAGATGTCATACCAGAACTGTCCCACTAAACATTTTAACACTTGTGCTGCAATCACTGATATGAAGGTGTTTTAACAACAATACTCTGTTCTATTCACTAGCCCAGCTCATGTTTACCCTAACAGAACTATAAATAAACCAAAAATAGCCTAGAGCTTCCATAAAAAGTGTTTCTTTGGAAACACAGTAAAAACAAAAGGCATTGGTGACTAAAAAAATAATCATCAGTTAGGCCAAGCTGGTTTGGATTTTACACAGTGGATGTGACGCAATGATTGTTTACAAAACATGACAGACAATAATAGTACTTTTGGTAAAAACACAACAAACCTACTCAACTCAACTAAAATACAAGCATCCCAAAGAGTTCACTGAAAGCCAGATAGCACGGTGACCTCATATGGGTGCAGCATGCAGAAACGGTGCTTCATCCAACAACAACCATAAAGGCATTTAGAAGACCTCACTGAGGCTGTAAAACATGACAGAGAATACAATGCTGCCCAACAAACCAGCTGGAGACAAGCAATTAAAGTAACTTCTATAAATAGCTCATCTTCATTAATACCTACCATGTAAGCTTTTTCCAAATTTTCCAACCGTACATTTTCTCTCAAGTACAAAAAAAGCAACGAGAGGATTTAATCCAAAATTAACAACCTGCTTTACTTTTGAAACCACTATTTCAAAGTCAGAGTTATTTCAATAGCGCTTTTTACAATAGCATTGTCTTCAAGCAGCTTTACTACTATTATCTAAGCCCAAGCTCACATTGAGCAAATCTAGCAGAAAGGAAAATCTCCAGTTGAAAATCCAAAACAGTTAAAAGGAGCAAAATTGGGAGGACTAAGACTGAAAAAAGGAACCCATACAAAACTTTATACACATTGCCATTATTTTGTCCAGTACACAAAGTCACTGCAGAATCCAGCATTTGATGCATTCAAGCACTTAATCCCGATCGAGGTAATGGGAAAGCGGGTGCTACAGGGTGCAAGGCATGAACAACAATAAGGAACCAATCCACCGTAGAGCACACAGACGCACTCACCTAAACTAAAGCATGTCTTTGGGCTGAGGGAGGAAGCCGAAGTACCCAGAGTAAACCCATGCGGACATGCAGACGTAACACAGAAAAGACCTAACTGCTGAAGCATTAGATTTTACGAGGCGTTGAGTTACAAGACAATAACAGATGAAGCAGAGGCCAAGAACTCCACAAATTAAAACTGAATGGTTTCCTCCATCAAGTTGGTTATCCTCTTTTCACTATGGAAAAACTGCTTTTGTTCAAATGTTGCCTTTTTACAAATAAATAACATGAAAACAGAAAGCTCACTTAATTTATTTCTGTGTTCAGACAGTGGTTATAGACTGGGTGGCTTTATGGTGCCTTGTTGTTGCTGCCTTTCCTGGACCCACTGCAATTAAAATCAGTCGTTGAATCAGTGGTTTCACATTCGTCCATAACAAAATCTGAAGATAATTAGAGAAACCAAATTCTAATTTTCCCTAAAGAAAATAACCAGTAATCTGCTGCTATTTTAGCTTTTTGATGTTTTCATGCTTTTGTTTAGAAGCTTTCTTTCTCAGTTACAGTTCTCCAGTGCAATTATGTTACTGCCCATGAATTATGATCTCCAAACAAGATAAAACTGTTAGAAATATCAACTTGACATTTGCTTTATGTGTGAGCACAGAAGCAAAATCGTTATTTATACTAATTACCACGGTTACATTATGTTCTACAATGCACAGCAGTGAATAATGCTTCGCTGGATCTAGTCAAAAGGTGCCAATCAGTCAGCTAAGTACATATAAAGCACGGCCATTAAAGTCGTACTTGCGATAGACTTTCTAGCATTCATTTCACTAAGAATCACTGCAATGAGCAAATTCGTGCCACCTACCCCTGAGACAAATACACCTCATGAGCAAAACTTCACGAAAAGCTCTAAATTGGTCAATATGACACGTGAATTCCAGTAACGCTTCTGCTTTGCCATTGGTGACGTGAATAATAGCATTATAGCATAATAGCGTAAAGAAAGGAAATGCTAACTGTAGCCGTGTGTAATCAAGCCTTTTTTTTAAATAACGCTTTCCAAATTCTTAAGCTAATAATACAATAAACACACAACTTTTTGTTCTTCCACAGTATGTCGGGAGGAAGCTCTGTTCGACTATCTAGTGCTCATCACTAGCTCACTAAGTCAGCTAGCTCTCTAACTGCTATGCAAACTGTAAGCACAGAACAAATAATTCTTTATTTTAGTTGCTCAGCTACTCAAGAATACACAAATAAAAGAAAAAAATAGTGTAAATATAGTAAATATAAGACCATTAAACCATTTGTTTGATCATAAAAATAACTACATGTAATTTTTCCAACTATATACAACATTTACAAGTTGTTAAATATATACAATATGTTTTTTTAATGGGTTCATCCTTTAAACCTATGCCAATTCAATATCTGGATCTGACTTTATCTCATCCAAAATGAAAAATGCATGTATAGCCATTTCAGCTTCACCAATAAATAATTAAAAATCAATGTGTTTCAACACTGGTATTACCCTAAACAGGATTCTTAGAACCCTCGATGAACAAACAAATGCACAATGGATGCTTAGGTATGATATGGTTCTAAACAATGTGAGATCACAGATTTGTAACAGTACCTCTGAGTTCTAGTGAAAGACTAGATGGCGACAACCACCAGTTAAGACATAAATAAAAATTGACCTGTGACAGGGGCTTCAATATCCAGAAGGTTCTTCTCAGAACGGAGGATGGCAGCTCCCTCGCTGATGAGGCGCAAGGCCACACTTTCCTCCACGCGACCCTCTTTGGTCAGATGAGCCTTGAGGACATCGACTTTAGGCTTGCCTTCACTGTCAAACACCTCTTTCACAGTCAGCCTGTGGCTGGGTGGGAATGGAACCGCTGGTGAAAAGAGAGACAAAAATATCAAAGAATGATTGTTAAAGAGATGCATAAAACTGCAGAATTCAATAGTGTCACTGCCAGGAGCACCCCTAGGTTACATACTTAAGATTGAATACCTTTTTAGCAAAACGGTGGGGGTGTTACTGTTTAAGTAGCATGTGAGAATTTGCATTATAGCTGAAAAACAAGTTTTTTTTTTATTCAGGTTCATATTTCTGGCTGTTTGCTTAAAAGTGCTTTTAAAAAAAATACAAACTGATAAATTTGCTCTTGGACACTGGTGTAAGTAGTAACCAAAATATTCTTCTACACTATTCTACTACTGGGACGATTCCATGGACAACGACGTAAAATGGCTGGATGGATGTAGATGTACAGTATAATATAAATATGCAATGACGGAAGGATTGATTTATGGAGAGATGGATGTTGAGAAACTGGTGCTTAATTATGTTCGCTGATTAGCAGATTTATAATTGTAATTTACCGTGAATAAATAGAGATACGCTTTATTGTTTGGTACTCAAACATTGAGGTAAACACAAAATTAACCTGCAGCATAAAAGAAAACACAAAATTGCTTGATTTGTTATTTAACCTTACTTTCAGGATCAATAGGTATTCAAAGACAGGTACAAGATTAAGGTACTGAATTAACCTAACGCTCGTCTTTGAAGTGTGGGAGGAAACCGGAGCACCCAGAGTAAACCCATATGGACATGGAGAGGACATGTTAGGTCCACACAGGCAGAGTCTGAGGTCGAGAGGTCAGGATCAAACTGGGGACTCCCCTTCCCTTAGTGAGGCAACCTCACTAAATCATGTGTCACAGTTCCATGAACAGACATTAAATATATATTAAAAAACTATATAAAGAAACAACTTTTATATAACTTTCAGGTACTCAAGTATATTATTTAAGTGAACATTCCTGTTCGAACATAAACACAAATTAAAAAAAGCAAAAACTGAACTCCAAAACTACAGGTCATTTAAGATCCACATTACCTTCTACGAAACAGGACACAGACAGAAATTTTTATTGTTAACAATAATATTAATAAAAGCCTCATATAAATCATGTAGTACATTTATTACAGTATTTCTTATATTTGTATCTTAAACAAAACTTAGAACACCTACAATAAACGAAAAAGATCGTAGAATGACACTACGTTTTTCAAACCTTTCAATACTGTGACTCTTTTTATTTTTAATGGGTTAATCCTTTAAACCTCTGCCAATTTAATATCTGGATCTGACTCTACAGAATCAACTTTTATCTCACCCAAAATACAAGATATTCAAATGCACTTCACTATTACAATAAATGTTTTTCAACACTGGTGTCAGCAGGTGTCGCAAGGGTTCGCTTGTACTAGATTTCTGTCGTTCAGATGTGAATGAAGCTAGGTATAAGAGTCTTCTTTCTTATTATACAGTCACTCAGGACCTCTGTTATTAAAGCAAACGGACATTAAACAGCACATGTACTTAGCATGCTGAACAAACATACATTAATTATTACACACGCAAAACATCTGGGTCACACTCATACATTACTCACAGAAACCAAATGCTTATAGAGAAATCAACATAATGCTAATCAAAAATGTGCCTTGATAAATTAGTTTAAATTAATTGATGATTAACAGAATGTATACAACAAGTCATTGACTATTAAGATATTTGCAGATATGTAGATAAACAGCGAATCCAGGCTATACCAAGCCCTAAACACCTGCTCACCCAGACTCGGAAGAAAAAAAAAAAAAAAGCTGCTGCTTTAGTGAACACTAATTGAGGCTTTGAACTGAAGAAATTAGCAAAGCTAAACAATAATTGTTATTCAGCTCCAGTCTCACACATGACTTCTTCATTTTATCTAACAGCACCATGGTTACCGGTGCAGCTAGCAGCCAATTAAACGCTGATGGAAGATCGGAGAGAAAATGTATTAAAACATTAATAAGTATAACTGCATCTTAATATCTGAAGCAATAGCTAAATTTGGACATAATTAGCTAGGGTAGCATTGTGACGTCTGTCACTGCCTGGGTGATTTACTGAATTGGAGTATAATGAGATTAGAAGAGAAATTAGAAATAGAATACATCACAAACTATGTATGTATAAAAAACATCACTGTCACCTTAACAGACCAGACTGTCAGAGGTCTTGCAGATGTCGCTGGTCACACCACTGCGGTGGTGTTTTAGCTATTATTTAACGCCACTCTGCTGGCTAGGTGGGCAGGCCATTACGCACTCGAACCGATGCCAATTTAGATTTAGAGACCTGACACGTCTTTCGATTGTGAGAGGGAACTAGAGTAAACCCACGCAGACACGGAGAGGACATGCAGACTCCACACAGGAAGGCCCCAAGCCACTTCACCCGGGGATTGAACCTGGGACCTTCTTGCTGTGAGACAGTGGGTGCTACCCACTGAGCCATAGTAAGTACTTACATATAATACCAGACCTATTTTGATTTTCCACAATACTGTAGCAAGACTGATTTAAAAAAAATGATTTCTGAACAGGGACAATAAAGATAAAATGTATTAAATAACATGAAACAGATGTAAAGGATATAGGCATCTAACTTGAGCTAATTTGCAGATACAACGGAAGAATGAAACGACAACTTATCAAAAAATGCTAAAACTCATACATTTTTAATAACAAGCTCCAAGATAAACACATGTCCATTCTGTTATGCTTGTGTTTCAAATTAACTTGTAACATGTTCACAAGTTCTGTTTAAAGCACTGTTTTAATTTAAACTGAAACTTTTTTTTTTTATTCTAATGAAAGCTTTTTAAATTCGAATTCTAATTTCTGTGGGTTATATAATCCACAAATGTTTGCCTTTTCCTATGAAAAAGGTAAATCCTGCTACCACTAGCTTCTGCTAGAACAGATATATAGTACTGCCAGTATTTATATGAGACTTAAACACTGGCACGATGCTATTAACACCTCAGCTAGTTAAATCACATGTCCTCCCCCAACTCCACTACTAGGCACTACTGATACAGCACCGTGCCAATTCAGATATTTATGACTTAACACGGCGAGACTTAAATATTGCTGAATTATCAGGAGTGGTAATATTTCCTTCCACAAAACACATTCACCATTCACTTGGGACTCGATTTGTGTAGAAAGGGACTTTTGACATGAGGGTGAAAGAGAGATTTGGCTACACAATACGGTACAGCATGGGACATTGGCGAATGCACTCTTCAAATTTTCCACTGCCAAGAGACTGTACCCAAACAAAACTGCGCTGAATTTGCTCCGTTTTCTGTCAGCGTACCAAAAACTACTAGGAGCCTATAGGTGTAGCTAGAAACATCTCAGCAATATTTATATTAGCATAAAAACTCAGCAAAAACTCAGTAAATTCACGATGAAATAATAGAAATTATTGGAAGCCACAGAACATTTGTGTGTGTTCATTAGGTAAACTTCAGAAATACTGAGCTGTTATAGCAAACATTTTGCTATTAATTAGCAAGACATAGCATGCCTATTGCTATCTACAACGATTACAATTAGATACTTACAGAAAACCGTAGCATTGTGCAGCCACCGGTTAAGATGCCATCTCTAGCATCTCTATCTCTAATAATTTTTGGGAAGCTGTGTCAGAAGAAAGCTGTTTCTTTAGACCACCAACAACCACAAGCTCTTTGGAACTCCCTAAACACTACCAGGATGACTGGGTTAGGACATTCCACACTGCTGGGTGGAAACGACAGGCCCAACCTGGAATTGGACTGTGACTTGACTGAAATGTCACTAGACACACAACAGCTTCTCAACACCATCTGGTAACCTAACGTTTATTGTGCAGGAGTAATTAAACAGAAGAAGCAGGAGCAGGTCTGCTCATTCGAATAGTACGAATTATCAAGCACAGCTGGAATTCCAAGTGCATCAGGGCTGATATTTTACCCACTGTAGAACAGCAAATCCTGCAGTCTTCTCACTTCGACAGTGATCAAGGCAGACCAACGCTTGCTCCACTGAAGGGAAGAAACGATGAGGAAAGTCAGCTTGGTGCATTCACAAACTAAAAGTGTTCACTCAAGACGTGGAACTGGCTCATTACCAGCATCAACTATGACTGTGCTAACTGGCTTCCCAGAACTTGTAATGAATGAGCATGTGGGTAATATGACATTATGATTCACCGTACGACACATGGAATTGTATGGAGTCCATTGATTACCAGGGCAAAGTCTGCACTGAAACAGAATAAAACACTAAATTGTACTTAAAACAAGCAGGGGAAAAAAACATTTCACTATTTAACAAGTAAAACTACATGGGTGTCCAGCCTTCGTGGGTGTTCTAACAACAATTATACACAAACTCCTGACCAGCGATGGCTTGGACAGAGGAACGAGCAAGTGACCTTTTCTGCCCTGTTCTCATGCTGAAATAATTTGTACTTGCAGCACTTCCAGGAATTCGCAGGCAAATGTAGAGAAAATTCACCACTATGTCCTACGAGAAAAAAAAACAAAAAAACAATTTAAGAACGAAGAGGAAAGTTTCCCAGTACAATAACAGGCTTTGTAAGCATCTGCTCTGAAGAAAAGAGTCATTTAAAAATCTCCAGATATAACATCAAGATTTTGGGTTTCCCCATCCTTACTGGTTTAAGCCATGAGGTAACACTGTCACAAACAATTCAGGTTGCACAGGCAAGCTTTCACATAAAGTGACAGCATGCAACACAAAAGGAAAATGGCTGCATTATGCCCAATCGCATACATGATGGTTTCAGGGGAAATCAGGCTAGAGTGTTGCCTCCTGTTAAGGCATTAAAAAGACACAGACCAAAGATTTTGTTACGTCCACATTCATTAAGATGATTAATACAACCCTTCCATGGTGCCAGCCTTATTTTGTCAATGTATGGCCAATCCTTTCCACAAAAACATATTTCTTTATAAAAAGGTAACACTATAGACACTAGTTACGTAAAAATACAAATATGAATAGGCAAATTTCTAGTGTTCACCGTTGTGAATCAAGTAATGCAATATTAGTAGTGCTGTCATGATTGTTTTATGTAGCAATTAGCCAAAGGCTACAGTAAAATCTTTGGAAGTTCAGCCACATTTCCACAGCTGTTTAAAAAGTATCTAGAATATGCATTGCATAACTGCAGTACACGGCCCAACATAATACACTCATAAAATTATTGCATAACAAGGCTGTTTCAAAGTATCACAGTATTTTCTAAAGGTCACGTTGGTCTTAACCAGGACAGAGTAGTCTGCCTCATTATCACTTCCCTGAAGCTATGGGATTTTATTTCATCCTGTTCAAACAGAACTGCCTGCTCTTAAGGATAACACTGAACATTCAGTTCGGAACCAGTCATGTAGAATTGACTATGTCTGAACAGCTGCTTCAATGAATCAAGCCACACAATCGATGATGACAGTGGAAATTTTGACGAATTCGGATTTATACATTTCACATGACCTAGTAACAGTAACATGCAGAGATCCGATTTAGCTATTGGGAAGATGTTGGCCTGCAATCGGTATCGCGTATTAAAATTCATTCAAAGCTCAGACACAGGCAATGTTTTGAAGTTTAGATTTGTATTACAACATTTAGTCAACATCGACAATTGAGAGGGTTAAAGGGTTAACGGCCAGGCTGAAGCCATTAACTATATAGCCATTAGCTTGATGGAGCAGGGCTAGACATAACCTTCCAATTAACCACTTGAGCCACCACTGTCTGAAACGTGCCCGATTTTAAAATGTTTGGATCTAGCACTAAAAGTTAATTTCTATTGATTTATAATAAAATCATTTAGCAAACATGCAGATCCTTATGCATAATTGCTTGCTTTTATTTGCTAATATGCATCCTTTAATTTCATGCTTGCAGCACATTCCAAAAGATGTTGGGCTGCTTCAGTATGTACCACTTTGTAATGTGCCATTCCTTCTCACAGTGCTTAAAAGACATGTGGACACTGATGTCATTATTCTGGACATTGTTAATATCAGGCTTTAACTGCACAGTAAAGTTTTAGGTGGCAATTGTGAATGTAAAAAACTGTTTTTTATACATTATACAGCTCCTTTGCCCTCCTTTGCTCCTCAAACACACAGTCTTACATGGATACTACTTTTATACCATCCCAATATTTCCGTATGTGGAGTTAAATGTAAATGAATGCACATTATTATGTAATATATCTGCACTGCTCACAAAAATTAGGGGGTACTTCAAAATGAAATATTCTATAATGAAATATCCCCTATTTTTGTGAGCAGTGTGGATAAAATAAACACTAATTCATTCAGATCAGAGTAAAACTTTACTAATAAGATATGGCCAGACATCTTTGTTTCACATTTTAACATAATAGCACATATCATGGCCACAGCATGATATTTTTACATTGTTGTCATAGAAGTCCTTATAATGTACTGTCTAGTAAGTAAGTAACTTTATGTATAAAGCCCTCTTAACACAACTTCCGTTGACCAAAGTGCTGTACATTAATAAGTAAGTATACACACACACACACACACACACACACACATATATATATATATATACACACATATATATACATACACATACATGCATCTAGAGAAGGGTATATGACGTGCCTCTGAAACTCTCAAGATGAACTGTTCATCTTCCAACATTACAAATCTTAAATCTAAACATACTAAGTGTTGCTCCTCACCATTTTCTCAGTAAGGCATAGAAGAGTTATGAAATTGATCGTTTTTTTGCATTAAAAGAACTGGCAGCTACACAAATTATGCAGAATGCTTAAAGCTAAAAAAGCTAAAAGTCAATGTAACTGTTTAAATAATAAACCTTCACTTCCTTTATTAACTATAGCAGCATACAGTGGATTAAAATGGACTCGGAAATAAAACCCTTATCTAGGTTTTTTGTCAAGGCTTATTTAAATTCTTATTTGTATCATGCCTACTAAACAGACAGCCCTCTTAGAGGTGGACTAAAACATGATGTCTCAATACATATTGTCACATTTTTTAGAACAATGTGAGCATTTTTAATTTCTAGATGACAGACTCCAGTGTTACTTACAAACTGAATGATTGGTATTGTAGCCCACCTTAGACATGTATTTATAAGAAAGCAATGCATATCTAATGTAATTTGTTCATGATTATTTAATCTTTTGAAAGTGAAAGGCACACAGAAAACGCTTAGACCACTGGCAGACACAGGACAGTGCTGCACAGCTGGTTGTCGCCTGGATGCCCAGTTTATGCAGCAGAGCATCTTATTCCACAGTGGTTCATACTGTTTTCCTTTTAGTTGGCTGTTATCACTAACCTTCTTATGACCTAAGTTGACAAATTACTTATTTTATCAACAATACAGTAATGTAGCTGTTAAACATAAATAAATGTGTTCAAATTTGATGAGTTGCGAGGTGGTCAAATACAGGTATGACTGTTTTTCCTTTTCTAAATCATCATTAGATGGTCAATTAAGGGTAGACAGAGCTGCATCGTTTCGGAAACCTTTAAACTTATACAAACATTAAGGTATTGGAGGCACTTGGATGACACCACCACTTTGATCCAAGCTCGATTCACTACTCATGATCCTTACCAGGAGATGCAAAGCAGGTTAAAACTGAACTGATATCAGACACATGTCATACACATGTGCTTTATATAAAAACTGAGATGCATACCTAGGTAAAACTGTATTTGTAGTGCATCTTTTCAGATGTTAAATCAGATTACCACAATGGCACCTCAATAAGGACATGATAGAACATAAACACATGTTAAGTTACAAATAATATATAAAGGATTTTTAAGGCAGTAATGTCTGCAGTACGTGCTACTGATTTATTTCAATTCAATTCAATTCAATTTTATTTATATAGCGCTTTTTACAATGTAGCATTGTCTCAAAGCAGCTTTACAGTA
>JAUZST010080548.1:0-20618 GCA_034779995.1 Parotocinclus haroldoi | reverse complement strand
TAGTACTGTAAAGCTGCTTTGAGACGATGCTACATTGTAAAAAGCGCTATATAAATAAAATTGAATTGAATTGAATTATTAAACACCCCCAAACACGACGCGCTCACCCTCCTCGGTGACGCTGTCCACCACGGAGCCGAAATGAAGAACGTCGGTGCTGCCGTCACTGCTGCCACCCAAACCACTATCACTGCTGAGACCTGCAGGACCAGAGAGAGCCAAAGCGTGGACACGTCACACACCGCACCGCACGCTCACCTGTTGCTTAGTAACACCTGCTATTGCCGTGATTGTTAACAGACTCTGTGCTCCTAATCCACAAGTTACTACATTTTCTCTTTTCTGGTGCTCCGGTACCAGCTCCAGCACCACAGCGTCACCCTACTGTGTATTTACCCACAGAAACCAGTCCCACCATGTCCGGGCCACACCAGAGTGCGGGAACTCCCTCCATCATTCAGTTGCCGGGAGACGATGCGACTCCAGGGGCTTCCAGCTGACGACTGAATATCTCAGATCTTTGATCAGTTATTTAACGGAATTGTTATTGTTTGCTCAATTTTACGGGTTAATCCAAACGGAACCATTTCATTTAACATCTAGGAGGATGGGTCACCTATTTATATACAGTTTTGGTCCTCCCAAGGTTTCTTCCATTCACATTTAGAGAGTTTTTTTTTTTCCTTGCCACTGTCGCCCTAGGCTTGCTCATTTTAGGACTGGCCTTTTAAGATCATCGAATAATGTAAATATTATTATATTATTATACAATTCTCCACTGTAAAAAGCGCTATATAAATAAATTTGACTTGACAACTGTTAACTCGAACAAATCATCCCCTTAATCATATACACACATACACACACACACACACACACACACACACAGAGACAGTACATACAGTGTGCCGCATGTGTTCCCTCCCAAATTCCAACAGGGATGGCCGCCCTGTCTAGGGCTGTTCCTGCCTTGAGCCCTGTGGCTCATAGTATAACCTTCATTAGAAGAGCTTAAAACACAGCACGGCTTTCAAAAAAACTCCCATCATTAGGCTCCCTAAATCCGGCCCCGCCCTGATCATGTTCATTTATTATCATCTTATTCGATTTACATGATTGATCTGGTATTTTAATCTTGCTTTTGGTATTCATAACATTTTGTGAAGTGCCAAAGAAAATGAGCGTGGAATCGATCCCATGATTAAATAAGCATCGTGATCTCACAGTGAGACCTGCTGCTAAACTGGAGCATCTATACTGTAGCGACTCTGATAAAGACGATGATTTGCTGTAAAAAAAAAAAATGTAAAAAATAAAAAAGACGAGGCTCCGAGTGGAAGACCTGCTCCTCTCTGCCTGGTTTGGTCGGTGTGGAAGACTTACTGCGAGGGCCTGAGCTGGTGTCGAAGTAAGAGAAGAGCGAGTCGAGCTCATCAGGGCAGAAGAGCGACTCCCGTCTGAACTTCCTCTCCAGGGCGGCAGCAGCTGATGAAGGACACGGAGCAGCTGCGTGAGCTCAGGGCTAAAGAAATAAGGTCACTCTCAGTGTCGTTTCATTACCTGAGCAGAGGGAGGCCGAGCCCGGGTCCTGTCTGTACTTCCGGCGGTTTTTAGGGACGGTGGTGGCGCTGTTGTGGCGTCGGCACTTTTTCGCCGCCCAACGCCGCTCCGATTTCCTGTCGCCGTTCACCAGAGGCTGCGACGTCGCCATCTTCTTCAGGAACTTCTTCTCTACGTACTTGGCTCGGATCCAAGCCTCCTTCTCCTGCCTGTCGGTTATTTAACAAAAAAAAAAACCCAGAAAACTCGAGTAACACTCCGCCCGAGTTTTGACATGTTAAATTCGGGCGTCATGATGCATCGCGATTCAAACACAGGACAATGTGCAGGGTTAGGTTTACCATTATAGTCTTGTTTACACCGTATCATGCAACTGCATTTTTAAACACCAGAGGGCGTAATCACACGTCATTATCACATTGCGTTCTCTCTAAAACTCCTCATTTCTTTTGATTGCAGTTTTGCTTAAATGCTTATGCCCAAAAAAAAGCACACTTTATTTTTATGTTATTTCGTTCATTTTATTAACATTCATTTTTGATCTGTTATTTCAAATAAATGCGATTAAAAAAGGAAATTAAAAAAAAAGGATTAAAAGGTAGGGTGACGCTACAATAGAACTTTGCTCACACATTTTAAACTTCGGTTTCTAGTCATTTCTTTTAAATAAAGGGGATTATTTGGGGTTTAAAAACATTTACCATTTAACAGACACGTTATTTTATGTAGATTTTTTTTTCCTTGTCAATTACATTTTTATTTTCTATTATTTCTTTCTTTCTTTATGTTTTATTGTATTCTATTTATTTATTTATTACTTTAATTTATATATTTTATCTCCTGTGTGTTTTAATGGAAGGCAACTGTTAATAATTGGGAGGGGAAGGGGAAGTGGGGGGGTGGGGGGTGGGGAGTAATAGATGGTAAAGTGGTTGGGGGTGGGGAGGGGGTTCGTTTAAAAATTAGCGTGTCCATCATGTTCATGTATAAGCGCCTGTTGTCAATAAATAAAATGGTTTAAAAATAAATAAATACAATTTACCGGCAAACGTGAACTGTTTTGTATTGGTTACATCTCAGAAATAAATAAGACAATTACATTTGTGAGCTGAGCGTATTGTCAAACTCCTAATGTTAAACTCAGCCAATAATAACAGTGCATTAACGTTAACAAAAAAAAAAAGAGTCAAATAATAAAAAAAAGCAACATGTCCGAACTGAAAGATGTTTATTTGCTCACCTGGGGCTGTTTGGTCCTGGTTTTTTTATGCTCTGGTCTTCACACGTGCCCTCATAGATGTGGTTAATGACGCTGTTTCCCAGCTCACACATCAACTGTATTCAAACGACGAGGAAAGTCCAGTCAGTATTTCTTAACTGTTTAACCACTTCATAATTAGCTACCGGATAAAAACACCAGAGGTAGCAGTACAGAGGAAGAGAGTAATCCTTTTTTTTCGACTCAAAAGCTGAAGTATTTTAGTCGTTAAGAAAAAAACGCCTCGAACACCTCGAGTCCTGCTCTTCGGACCATTTCGGAATAATTGTTTGCAGCCTGTCAGCGGGCATTACGCCGCGGAAAGAGGGCCCCCTGTCGTTAGGGAGCACTGCTGCTATGAAGGGGTGCACACGGCCTGCAACAACGTTTTTTTTTTGTTTTTTTTAAGTGTAAACATTATTCACTTCACCTCGTGTCTTGTGTTTTAATGTTCGGGCTGATCGGTGCATTTGTTACTCATGACAGCACGCACCTTCAGCAGCTCAGGTTCCCAGGAGTCCAGGGTGAGAGAGCGAACCTTGGAGCAGTGAACCCCCAAACTCCTGCATGGAGAACAGGTACGATCAGAGCCAAGCAATAAATCATCAATCAGTCATCAAGGCATGATGGTGGCCTAGCGGTTAAGGTGCTGGACTATAGACCAGAAGGTCCAGGGTTCAAATCCCACCTCCGTCAAGCTGCCACGGTTGGGTCCCTGAGCAAGACCCTTAACCCACCACTGCTTGGACTGTAAGACAATGAGTTGTAAGTCGCTCTGGATAAGGGCGTCTGCTAAATGTTGGAAATGTAATGACTTCTGACAGATCGCTATAAACCTTATCGCGTGTATTAAAGGGACGACTGCTGCATACTGTCCCTATCCACCAAAATGATAGAGCTCTGTGCTTTTCTGCCCACGCTGTTCTCATCAGTCTGTATTCTATCCGCAATCCCTCTGCGTATCCAGGCAACACATTCAGACTTAAAACAGGGGGGAAAGCAGGTCGTCTGAAGCGAGGCCTCAGTGGACCTCAGGGTAAGAAAAGAGTCCTCCAGAGGGAACATTAATATTCAGGTGGTGTTCAGGCCCAGGGAGAGATTACGCCATTCGTCTACGATGAGATCTGCGACCAAGGGAAGTTCCAAATCAAGGAGAACGGCCACGAGGTGATGCAAGGCAATAAAAGGTGACTTTACAGCAAACGGCATACAAGGGTTCATATACTTTTGGCACATCTGCCTGTGTTTATCCATTATTATAACTGAATGATCAGACCAAGATCCTGAAGTGTTTACGGACGTTTTCCCATGGGATGGGACTGTGGTGGCTCTAACGGTTAAGGGTACTGGACTATGGACCAGAAGGTCCAGGGTTTAAATCCCACCTCTGCCACAGCTGGGTCCCTGAGCGAGGCCCTTTAACCCGCCATTGCTTGGACTGTAAGACTGAGAGTTAACGAGAGTTGTGAGTCGCTCTGGATAAGGGCGTCTGCTACATGACGTAAAGGTAAATGCTAACGATTAAGCTGCCCGTAAAAAACCTAAACCAGCACAAAAACATACTCGGCAAACTTTAGTGGAATCGTTCCAAAAAAAAAAAAACAAACCAAGACTGGTTTAAACAACTTTTTCATCCTTCAGAACCCAGAACACTAGACCCTCGTGGGTCTAAAACTTTACGTTCGTTATTATAACTCGTTTCACTGACGTTAAAGGTGTGGTTACCTGTGGATGCCGGAGCACTCGATGCACAGCAGGATGCCCAGGTTGATGCTGGCCCATCGTGGATCGGCCTGGCCGCAGTCGCAGCAAGCGTCGTTCCCGGGTACACGCTGTACCCTCTGCAGCACATTCTCGACCCTCACGATGCGCTCCCGCGGCTCGCTGGCGGAGTCGATGCTGCTGGTGGAGGGAGACGCCGTACGGTCCAGGCGCTGAAAACAAACGCACGCGAGGGACAACGGTTCAAAACAGACAACGGGTGCTGCTAATGAGGTGGTGTGAGATGTGCTGATGGAAGTGGCTCGGACACAGCAGTGCTGCTGGAGTTTTCAAACACCGCAGTGTCATTAGTGGACTGAAAAGTTCACTTTACCAAAAATATCCAGCCGCCAGCATCCTGTGAGCATGGATGATGGATAAGTACTAACAAGGTAGGTGTTCAAAACTCCAGCAGCACTGCTGCATCTGAACACAGTGCTAAGAACGATCCCCCACCCAGACGGACGGACGGACAGAGTGGAATTGCAGAACTACAGAGCTGATAAAATGCACGGCTGACGTGTCTTTCTTTTGTTGTCTAACCTCGGTGTAGTAGCTATCCGGACTCTCTCTGTAGGCCGAGGCGATGCTGGCTTGCACCGCTTGGATCCAGGACTGCCGGAGTTTCTCCGACTCTGCCTGCAGCATACAGCTCCTGTAACTCACAGCGATCGTCACGTCATCATCAAGCCACGACAGCCTTTCACTTAAAAAAACACCCCATAAAAAACATCACAACAGGCGAGCTTTAACAGAGCTCACTTGGAAGGAGATACGACTTCGAAGCAGAACCTCCTCTCGATGTCCTCACAGGGCTTAACGGAACACAGCCTCAGGTCCTCCACCACCACGGTCAGAGAGTCCTGCGGGACAAAAACACAACAGATCAGGCGCTACCGTGGTTTGGAACATCAGAGCTAAACACTTTAACCAGTCCAGACGTTGTTGTTTTAAATAGAATGTAGAACTCCTGGGCAAATAAATATAATAATTATACAGGATAATACAAACACATACACAAACAGATACACAAACAGATACACAAACAGATACACACACAAACACATACACAAACAGATACACACACAGATACACACACACAAACAGATACACAAACAGATACACATACACAAACAGATACACACACAGATACACATACACAAACAGATACACACACAGATACACATACACAAACAGATACACAAACAGATACACATACACAAACAGATACACAAACACATACACAAACAGATACACAAACAGATACACACACAGATACACATACACAAACAGATACACAAACAGATACACACACAGATACACAAACACATACACAAACAGATACACAGACACACACACACACACACACACACACACACACACACAGAAATAGATACACACACATACAGACAGACACAAACAGATACACACACAGACAAACACACAAACACACGCATACATACACACAGACAGACAAACAAACAGAGACAAACACACACAGACATAAACACACAGACACACACACAAACAGATACACACACAGACAGACACACACACACAGACACACACAGATACACAAAGACAGACATACAGACACACACCCACAAAAACAGATACACACACACACACAAACAGATACACACACAGACAGACAGACACACACACAGATACAAAAACAGACACACACAGACATACAGACACACACACACACAAAAACAGATACACACACAAACAGATACACACACGGACATAAACACACAGATACACACACACAAACAGATACACAAACAGACACACACACAGAGACAACTATAGACACAAGCACACACACACAGACACACAGACCTATACACAAACACAGACACACACACATGGACACACAGAGACATACATAGATACAAACACATAAACATAAACTCAAACACAGGCTCAGACACACAGACACACACAGACACACACAGACACACACACACACCCATGACTGAGGCGTGTTCTACTGTTAAACTTCTTCTGCTCATGGATCTGCAGCAATGATCGTCTGTTTGAGTTTGATTTGACCAGCTGTTTACGCCCAAAAACGTCCAGAGCTCACAAGATTTTGCTTCCTCATTAAAATGGATTAGAACGGCAATAGTCAAAGTGATCAGACGTTGATCGGATGCTCGTTAAACAGCGTTATCTGTATGAGAGAACCCTTCCCTTTGATTTCCTTAAACGTCTTATGGGTAAACCTGCAGAAAGCTTCTTCTTTCTTTCTTTTTATTTTTTATTTTTTACACGAATTACAGTCCGTGTTGCTCCACTCGATGGCAACGCTTTCAAACGGCTGATCCGTAGCGGAAAAGTTTCCCGGTTCGTTTGTTTAATTTGAATCTGGCTCTGACCAGACCAAAACATGACCCCGTTGGACTTGCTCTCAGGCCGCTTCACGGTGGTCTTTTCCCGGCAGTGCTTTTAACGTTACCAGTTCACGTTCAAAATCCAGACCAACCCATGCGCTTTATCTAAGCGATGTTTGGATTATTCAGTAAGCGTCTGTTTACAGTCCTCTCCTGCCATTCGTCCCGCCGATCCATAATGCAGCACTTCAGCCAAGTGCTCTGTCGCCTCGTTTGTCCTCCGCTCCGAGTGTGAGTGGCGCACTTAACCTCTCAGTTTACTCACGCGCTTGATTAAAGTTGATTTTGAAATCTTACCTTCAGTTTCTTTTGATACACTAGCTGACTGTTCTGGATGGAAAACCACCGCCTAAAGAGAGAAGAATAACAGATTCCCGTTAGATGAACATCACTGAGACAGTGTGTGAACGAGTGAACGACAGACTGATCTGTAATACCACTAGAGAAGTTCCGTGTGGAACGGATCAAATAAAGGTGCGAAGTGGTCATGACCAGGGTAAACGGCCAGGCCCTAAACAGTCCTTATCAATTCGCAGAACGGTCATAACACAAAAGAAGCAGTCAAAACTAACCCATATAATGACATCTCACGTTAAAGAAGCTGAAAACTCGGAGTAGCGGTGCTCATTTAAATGATGATAAACTAATCGTGGTCCATGCAAAATACTTTCAAGAATCCCCTTTTTTGAAATAAACCAGTTGTAAAAGCAACATCCAAACATTCAGACGCAGCGGGTCAGGTTGTGCTCACCTGTTCCACGTCTTAAATGCGTTGCTGGCCCTTTTGAACAGGTAGCCCTCCATCACCACTCCGTTGGGGGCGTCCACGTTGAACTCCGCCTTTGGGTCATCATAGGCAAAGTCCTGGCCGAAAAACAGCAGAGGCTATGAACAAGAACGTTCAGCGAAAGCATCCGTGCAACCGTGTCTCCGGGAAGCTTCTTCACTTTGAAGGAACAGAGATGATTTGTGGATTTGTGGAAGCAAAACTATAAATGATTCATCCTGTTGCATCACCGATCCACTCGAAGTAGAACACATGCATAAATTAAAACGCTCGCTCTGAAAACCATATCATTTTCACACCACGCGCCGACTCCATAATCACTCACTCTGTTATAGCGCACGGCTCTGATGAACAAAAATACTCATATTAGAAATCACCTATCAAAGCTTTAGCTAGAACAGAAACAAATGCAGCTGATTTACATTTCTGCCTTCTACCCCAACCGTTTCAATCCAAGTATTTCATAAAGGCTCCATCTGCTGCCACTTTTTGCTTGCAGTCACGGCGAATGAACGATGAACAAACCGATTTCCACTGCTGCCAAAAATGAGGGGATCCTCAAAAAATAAATATGAAGAGGATCCCATAAGAACTGCTGGACCATCTGATCCTGTCCATGTCCCATCACTCTTGGGTGACCATACACCCTACTGAACACAATGTGGGGGCACTCTGGTCCAGTTTAAAATCCTTCTGTTCACCCCCATGAATAGATCACTTATTATTCAATCACCTTAACTGATTTTATATAATCAAACATTTTTCTACGACTTTTCATTTGATTTCATCTGATTATCTTGTTTAATAAAATAGACCTTTTCAGATGATTTTTTTCAATTAAAAATGCTTCTTTTTAAGCGCTTCACATACATTTTAAAACACCGCCTCATTTTTTTTGTGAGCGGTGTAAATATTATTTACGTCTCAATGCCAAAGAAATGAGGTTTAAAACCCACCAGCGTGACGTCCAGCCTGCTCAAGAGCTTCAGCTTCACGATTTTAAAATATTCCCAAAACATTATGCGCCCCGTGATCACGCGTTCCGCGCACGAGCCGCTTCGGTAACGTTTCTGCGGATCTGAAAACGTAAACTTTAAAAAAAAAAGTCTTCGTTGAGTTCCGAATCTGGAGCGCTGCGCATCTCCGAATGCACGGCCCTGAACGAGCCAGTCTCGCGCATGCGCTCTTTTACTTCAGGGGGCTTGAGACGGCTATATACCGAATACAGCGAAACCGTTTGAGCGCGACGAAACATTACGTAAAAAAAAAACCGTGAAGTCGAAACACGAGCCCTCACAACGTGTTTAATTCACTTATTTTATTAATCCAATAAACACAACAAGACGAGGTTTAAAAAGGCAAGATGGGAACAAAATATCTGCAGTATGGAGCAAGTGCTATTCTGAGTGACGACCTCCTTGTTTAAGGTCCAAGAGCTTTGCTTAATAATAAAAGAAAAGTCATATTTCAGTTTATTCGTCATAATTTTGCCCAAGTAATATTTATTTTAAATATAAGCTTACATTTTGACCCAGGTTCCCAAGAATCATACAGCAAAGTCTAGCATGTGTTTTGGTGCCTGGCATGCTAGTCAGTTAGCGACAAACGCTGTGAAATGATATTCTGATATTCTGTACATTTGTAAAGCTTTATTTGTAACAGTAAAACGAGTTTGACTTTGAAATCGTTTGTAAAAACGAGTTTGGCTGCCGTGTTCAGCCGCAACCAAAAAAAAAAACCGGCACTGCTCACGAAAACGAGGGGGCATTTCAAAACGAATGTGAAGCGATTAAAAAAGAAGCGTTTGATTTTGTTCTATTAAACATCATCAGAAAATCAAATGAAAAGTCAAAGAAAGTTGTTTGTTTACGTTAATGAGATGCAAACTCAATTATGGTGATTGAGTAACAAGTGACATCATCATGGGGGTGAACAGAAGCAGGTCAAACTGGACCAGAGTGCCCCCACATTGTGTTCAGTAGGATGTATGATCACCCAAGAGTTCCAAAACACACTGGCAGTGATGGGACAATGGCAGGATCAGTTTGTCCAGCAGTTCTTGTGGGATCCTCTTTGTGTCAGCAAGACAAACCATGTAAACATATTGAATGGACATTTGTTAAATTATATTTGTAGTAGTAAAAATGACTTTGGTTGCTCTGTTCAGTTGCAACCAAAAATCACCTGTACCTGTAACTAAATCATGGTGTGCGTGTCACACTGCCCACCTCTAATCCAGGGCTTTAACCACAGGGATACCACTGATTCTTTACAGCTCTGTAATATTCGACGAAAACCCTATATAGAAACTCAACTTGAGTCCCACCTGAGCGTTAAGAGACATTGTCACACCGGACTGATCTGAGCTCAGGACTGACCAGTTGGTGAACCCATTTGCGGTAGTGAACAGGGAGCACACTTAATATAGCACGCAGACTCACAAACTGACATAACTGCTAAATTTAGTCAGTAAACACGCAGAGATCAAATAAAAAAACAAACCATTCGGCCAGCGGTGATTTGGCAGTTTCGTTTCTTTCCTGGTCAGCCACAGCCCTGAACTGCAAAGTTACAATTTTCCACAAAATTCACTAGATATAAGCCAAAATCGGTTTAGTGTCTACTTGAGCCACGATGCCAACAATGACAACATCGGCTGTGTAAATATGCCTTTTTAATCCATTCGTAATGGACGCATGTTTGTATTAGACCTGTCAGTAAAGGCAAAGTTCTGTCAAACCTTCTTTAATCATGGCACAAATTCAGTTCTATGACTGAAATAATACTGCAAAAATATAATAACATATCCAAAGCTCCGTCTCATAACACACTAAAATGTATAAATAGTTCAAAGTGTTACCTTTACATCCGAACGCTCTTTTACGATTGCAGAACCCCTTCACTTGCGAGCAAATTAAAAAAAAAAAAAAAACACTCTCAAAGCTGTCATGGTCTCTGTTAAAAGAACATTTCACCCTCAGTGGAGCGTGCCCCGTGTCTGTGGAGCTCATTTTGTACTGTTTCTATTAATAGCAGTCAGTTCTGGATATATGAATCAAATTACGTGTATAGTCGTTTTTTTGGGGGGTCATATTACAAATCCACAAGTTTAGAATGAGAATCTGTCCTTCGACTAATCCAGGCTCAACAACGAGGACAAGTTCACGCTTCAATAGCTTCAAACCTGGAGCCTATAATGAGCCGACTGGATATTGACCGGTGATCAATGACAGAAAATCGAAGCTGCAAAACAGGCAGAAAGTTTGTTTCTGGCAGGAGGAATCCACTGGGCAGAAGAAATACGACAGCGACAGTGTCAGGCCACATTATTGCTACAAGGACGCTCAGTCTCACCAGTTAAAAAGCTGACATTATATAAGACACTCTAATTTCTCTACGATCAGTCGTGTCAGCAGTTACACAACCGCTGGAAACACGACTGAGGTTTCACAGACCAGTAGTTCTTTATTTATACGCCCTTCATAACAAACACCCTTCTGCCCAAGTTAATGACACGGACATTTACAGACCAGGCTGGAAGAGTAAGTAAACACTTGTATAAACGTTAAAATCCCCTTCAGAAACAAAAAAAAACACATCCCCTTGTAGAATGGTGGTTCCCCAAACGTCGGACAGTGCCAGAACTGTTCTTGTGTAAATAAAATTCTCTATGAAAAACTCATTTTAAACGCAACCCAGGTGTCATTGGCAAGAATGTCGTCAAACTGCAAATAAAACGTAGTGACACGAGGCTAATTTCCTAAATTCATCCATCAATCATAAGGTGGGGCACCTAACATTGGTAACTTGCATTACCACAGACCAAGCCACATATACCTGAGGTGCTGAGACGGGACTCAGACAGAGTTTAAACTCATTAAACGACCGGACCGGTACATGTTGGCGAGCCGGCAACTTGATCCAGGATCATGACCATGGCAGCCAAATCTAACCATCACCTCGCCAGAGGTAGGATATGAACCCTGTTCAACTGGTAGGGCGCTCCTTCCCTGGCCGTACACTGATCATGTCTGGATTGTATCCTGCCTCGAGCAAGGTGATGATCAGATTGTGCCATGTCATGACTGTCCCACCTGACCTCCCTTTCTCTCCGACACGCCCCGTGTGACAACCGACACAGGTAATTATTTTAGCTTGCTTGGCCAGGGTTGTGGACGGGTCTGTTGTCTCTGGGTGAACAGCAGGTGAAGGTGCAAGCACAGGACGCCAAACGTTGACAGCGCGGGCAGCGGCTGCTAGACAATATCTCATTTTGGAAGTATCTGATGCCTGACCCGGATGGAAGCCACCGCAACGTATTCAAACCGGAGTCCCTGTGGTGGCAGACCAGCCGATTTACCCACTGTGCCAACTGAGCTCCTCTACCAGAACAAACCATAGGTCCAAATCTACGCATAACTGGTTCAATGACCAAAGGAGCATGACCACCTACTTAAAGTTGTCTACGTTTAGGGTCGTACACAAAACTCTGACACCCTTGAGGGTATAAAACCTAGCAGACCGAACAGATTTCGGGTACTACCATCAAAAAAAATCATCACTACATGCAACGACAGCAAATTTGCTATATCAACATCCTGCAAATATAAGCTGAAAATGAATGCGGTTTGAAAGGTAAGGACTGACCTGTAGTAAAGTCTGCGTGGTGAAGTTCATTCATTGTCCCACATGAAGGGATGAAGGGAGAAAACGAGCATTAGAGAACGCAAAGTATGAAGTACAGGATAAACGAGACATCAGTCTAAAGTACTTCTATAGCTGGATACACAGTGGGCTGCCAAAAGTACGAAGCCACTACCGAAACTGCTTCTATGTTGCACTTTTCTCTAGTTTACTAGATTTTTTCGTGACAAAATCATCTGAAAATAACAAAAAATATAAGTGCAAATCAAGTTTAGGTCATGAGACTGTGGAGGACGACATTCAATCTATATATATATATATCTATGATATTCAGTACTTATTGATCTTCTTCGGTCCTTAATCCTGCTGCAGTATGAATCCCTATCCATGAAGATCCAATTAAGCATTTTCAAGAGTGCCCTCAGACTTTTGGTGCCCAGTGTACACATATTCAGTACCGTGCAAAAGTCTTAGGCCACCGTTAGATTTGCTCTTGTAGTATAGACCGCACATACTGTCGACAGTTTGCTAAATTAATAACATATTTAGCCTAACGGTGGCTAAAGACTTTTTCCCAGTACTTTATGCAGAGAAATAAATGAAATGCAAATGCTAAAATTTAATCAGTGTCATGTGACATGTTTAAACGTGTAAAAAAAAAAAATAATAACCCGCCAGGAGGACGAAGTACACAGGCATATATGACAGGCTGGAATTATTACAACTTTCTGGATGAAACCCTCTAAGGTCCTGTTAAAACCACAACTTGACTGGAATCTATTTTCAGCTCTCCATACATGTGTATCTTTTTAACAGTGGCACTGGACCTTTAGGACGAAAAAGTGCTTTTCCAGGAAAAAGTCCAAGCTGAAGAAAAAACACGCAGGGAACAATGTGTGAAGCTCAGAGTGAACTTAAAAGCGTCTGTCCCTCGGGCTCACAAACAGATTGTGTCCTGTGTTATCCTGCTGTATTAATGCTGGTCACAAATCACGCGGAATCGACGTCTTTATCAAGACCCGCAGCGATGAGCGTCAGGATGCAGTTCACTGTTATTATCTCCAAATAGATCCCGACTTGGAGAAATATAAATATCTAAAAAACACCAAGCTGTTAGATTGTGGCGGAAAAAGAAAGCAGACGTAAGGAAAACCGAGGATAATCGTAGGCTCAGTTTCCATCTGCTTCTCCTGTTGTGGCTCAGAGTGGCAACAGGCTAAAAAGGTCAGTCCAGACCTCTCAAATCTCTGGCCAGCACTTCCAGCCTTAGCCAAGTGTGTGATGTAATCCATCCAGCAGGACCTGGGTCTGCCCTGGTGTGGCCAACCGGAGGGTCCTGCCTGGACCAGCTCTAGTGGAACCCGACCACGGGAATCCCTGTGATATCTAGAGCCACCCAAAGCTCATTAATTAAGCTCATTAAGGTGACTCAATGCCCAGACTGACAGACTGGTAATCAGAGAGCTTTGTCCATGGACTGAGATTCAGCCTCGTGGGGGTTTGGTTTTGGGTTGGTCAAGTGATCACATTGGGGTGCCCCCATGCTACAGCTGGCCTAGCTTCATGTTCAATAGACCCTGTACATTCAGAATGTGCGAAGGCTTCTCATTTAACCCGTTTTCTAAGACAAACGTTGCAAGCCCTGTATAGGAGAAATGGAACTTAAGACAGGGCTCCGTACCCATTGCTGTATCGTGGCATGTTTGTGCTCCATTTCTCGCTTCTCCATCGCCGAATCAATCACCAGCTGATCGAGCTACAGACAGAAACGGATCAGTGTAAGATGTTTAAAAAAAATAAAAGAACGCTCATCTGAATATGGCTTCCTCTTTTGAAGCCCTCAAACTTCTATTACGTTCAGCCCATTTCGTCCAGTGCGTTGAGATCCCTACCCTCATGGTAGCTGGTGGGAACACGCAACATCTTTGCCACCCTTTGTTGGATTTCCTTCTTGAAAGGGTTTCGTAACCTATTCCATTGCTTGCTGTCAAGGCCATGTCTTCTTTCAATTAGCCACACACACTGTTAGGGTATCCATACCTTTTGCCCCGGAGAACTGGTGTCTAATTTTACGGCGTGATGACGAGCTACTTATGCGCGGCTTCTGGCAGTGTTTGTCGCCACTTCGTCACACATCACAGACGCGCACATCTTAACACATAGCATGCTAACCGTTCGCGACGCGAGTTATTGCGATCGTTCACGGTTAGTCGGTAACGTCCTGGGGCTTGTAGTGCCGTGGGACGCGTACGAGGGAAACCTCTGAGGTAACGTATCTTTCGTAGGGATAGTTCCAGGCTTACCCGTTCCCGTCCTCGGTTCCTGCCTAGTCTCACTTCAGTCGGCTTCAGGTTGCGTGGTTTATTCGCGCTCGCGCTGCATGCACGTTTCCGACGCCTTCACCCCAGCCGGCGGCTCGCTCCAAATGAGACGCGCCCCGGCTTGGGTTCCGCCACCCGACGGTTCGCTTTGAATAAGAGGAATAAGAGGTGTGGCTTCCGTGCACTGCATGCGCGCGCCCTCTGGCGTTCCGGAGTTCCTCCGTGTCCCTGACGGTCCGGAGTCCTCCGCGCCACGCGATTCGGGAGACGTCCCAAATCAGCACCTTATCATTTTCACTGCACGTCCGCCCCCTTAAGCGCTACGGCGTCCATCGCCCACTCCGGGAGGCAACACAACGGCGCGCCCTTCTCCCCCTTTTTAGTTTCCATGCTTTAGGGAGCCTTTCGCTCTCCTTTTCCCCTTTTTAGCTTGTTTATATTATATATAACATTATTATTATACGTCGTGGGATTCTTTGGTCCCCACATCCTTGGGTCCAACACATCTCATATCACACACCAGCTCATGACCTGCCACGTTCACTGCTTTAAACTGCAGACTAATTAGCATTTCTATAAGTTAGGTGTGCTGTGGGTGTACTCACTTTAGTTTAGACACTAATGGCTGTGCGTTGAGTTATTTAGAGGGCACAGCAAGTTTACCTTGCCATACGAGCTGGAGTCGGACTACTTTACAGGATTTAAAGGACATGATAAAACCGTTACGAAAAAGTGAGGGGTGCACTCACTTTCGCGAGACACCGTGTCTACCGTAAGGATGTGAGAATGAAAGTGAAAGCAGTGAGAAAGGGGACTTGCTCACCTCAGCGGCCAACTTTTTCATGTAGGGGTCGATCTCATCCAGGAGGTGATAACCCTGCTGAAACAGTGAGTACTGGGCGTGCATATATGACAGCATCTGCACAAATGGAGACAAAAACAGGACCATGATGTCGGGAGGAAGCACCGCTTTTGGCTCGCATCGTCCTGCATAGCTTTTTGACCCTTTTCCCCTTCCACAGCTGTTTGCAATCGGTCTAATTATACGGGTCCGTCTGTTTTGGCTGCTCTCTGGTCTTCTTTGTGCTTGCAGCTATGCTTTGGTGCCTCCTCTGCCCAGTTTACCTTCAACATGTAGTCCTGATTTGTACCGATTTAGTTCTTGTTGAACTTTTTCGTTTACCTGCCAAGTACTGTGATCTGTTTTCATCCTCTTCGCTTAGCTGTTTACCAATTATCCCTAGAAAGTACCGTCTCGGTTTTGCTTATTGTTGCAATAATTCCTGTTCACTTATCCAATCGCCAGCAAACCAGCGAGCAAACTGGCATAAACCAGTATGGAACGGATGCCGCTCTGGGATGTGTCTCTGGGCAGTGAAGTTGTGTTGTAGCACTTACTGCATCTAGGATCTCAAATTTCTTCTTGGCCTGAAGGACGTTGATCTGGGGAGGAGAAAGAGAACACTGTTGAAAGTTCCTGCTACCTAGCACATTGAGATTTAGACCCTGTGTAGCCCTGTGTACGCCTGGCTGTGTGTAACGGTCCTGTTTCGCATAAGACTTACAGTAACAAGATGATTTATTATTACACCAGGTGTGGCTCGTCAGTACCTGCAGGACGTAGTCCAGAGCCAGATGGCGGTAGCACTTTCGGGTGACGTTGAGGCTGCTGGTGGCTTCCTCTACCTCGTGCGGTTTGTTCCGGGGCGCCTGGGCATTCTTGACCTGAGCCATCTCCAGGTCCTCACGCACCTTATCGAAGTGCTTCTTCGTCTCCTTAAACTTCCTCACATCCCTGAAAACAAAAACGCAAACAATTTCATATCAGAACTAGTTATACACACACACACAGAGTATGACTTTGGACTGTCCAAAGACCTTCTTGCTTTGAGGCAGCGATGCTACCCCACTGAGCCCCCGTGCTGCTCCCTGGTGAGTTCACAAGGCAACAAACACTAGCTGCTTCCCAAAAGAAACTTGCGTTTCTTCAAGCGGACTCTTTCCCTCTTGCTTGTGTGCAGCCAGCGAGGTGTTTTTTGTGTGTGTTTATATTCCATATAACGCGTGGGCCTATATCTTGGTTCTGTGTGCTTGGAACTGAAGAACCACGGTGTTTTGTGTATTTCCTCGAGGGAGTGATGTGTAGAACAGTTCACGCTTCCGATGCTGCGTAGTTGGTAGAGTTATATTTGTGTTTACAGCGGCATCTCTGAACCGGTTATGTATCGTTTGCACACAGTTTACTTTTAAAAAAATATCCCCTTTATGTTTACTATAGGCTATACTTACTCTTTGACGAAAGTGTGCAACTGTTGCTTTACAGACCTCTGAGCTTGGTCGAACAGGATCTAAAAAACAGAGGAACAATAATTATTAATATGGGACGTTGGTTACGTGAGACGGACGGTCGGCTGGGAGGAACCCTGCGATGGACAGGCTTTTAATGGAGTTTCATTGCCTTGGCTCGCAGACAGAAAACGGACAAACAAAACCAAAAACAAACCAAAAATATGTAATTTAACCCCAAACACTCCTGGACTATGATTATACAGAGCCTGACCACCAACAACTAAGCTAATGGACTGTTTTGCTTACAGATTCGCCAAGAGATCCGTGAATGCATCACAGAGCTCAGGTAGTAGCAGGATATTGGAAGCGAACAGTCCTGCCTTTACCGACAGAGGGAGCTCTAGGACTGCTTTCATCAAGAATGCATATATTAGGGCTGTCCCCGCCCCTGCTTCCTAAATAGATGGGGTTTCTTTCTCATCAGCTCATTCATATTCAGCACCACACACTCTGCTGTGCCATGCTGCGGTGACTGCAGCTAAAATAGGTCAGTCGGGCAGGGAGGGTGGGCGACCGAGAGGCAGTGAGAGAAAAAAAGGTATGGAGGCTTCAAACAGACACCTGCATGGCTGAACGTGCTTTGTGTTACAGGACAGAGTAAATATGCAAACAAGACGACAACGCGGACAGCAAGAACATCTTGTACAGCCGAATAAATATTTCGATTCCGAAAAGGGTGACTACCTTACGCTATTACAGTCATGAGCTTTTTTTGTACAAACGTTTTAAATGAGGGAGGCACGGGGGCTCGGTGGGGCGCCACCGCTGCCTCCCAGCAAGAAGGTCCCGGGCTCAATCCCAGGACGGAGCGGCCTGGGTCCTTATTGTGAGGAGTCTGCATGTCCTCCCCGTGTCTGCGTGGGTTTACTCCGGGTACTCGGGTTTCCTCCCACAGTCCAAAGACATGCGTGCTAGGGTAGTTGGTGTCTCTAAAGTGCCCCTTAGTGTATGACTGTGTGTGTGTGCCCCACGATGGATTGGCGCCCCGTCTAGGGTTGTTCCTACCCTTGCGCCCAGAGCTGCACCTGGACCCGCGACCCCGTGTGGATTAAGCAGCGGGATGGATGGATGGAATGCTTGTTGCCAGGCTGCGGCTCATGTATGTCATACAGTCATTTGGTAACGTCCAGAGATTGCCTTTTGCATTTGCGTTGACGCTTGTTTCTTGGCCCGTTTCTACAGCTTTCTACAGGAATGGACTACGCTCATGTCCATCTCACATCTTTGCCAGCACCTGCCCGGATGATCGCCCTTCCTTCAGACAAAACTGTCATGTCTGGTAAACGCCCGGCCAGGCTGGAGGCACCGCTGAGAGACTGCCGCATCACCCATGTGGTAATGGTTATTCAAGACTCACACAGTCTAACGTTTTCCTCCTTTCCATTTTCACAAACCAAGCCAGATTGTGGACCAGCCAACTGTGACCTCAGCACTTCACCACCGGCTGACCTCTGTGAGTCTGTACTCTCTTCGGGTATGAGTTGTTCGTGCGGATGTGTGGCCACTGGCAACTTTGAGAGCCTTTTAGAGCTAAATGATGAAACTCAGAGCTACTTTTCAGTCAGTTAATGGCATGTTGCTGTGGACCTCATTTGGTCTCTGGGTAAGACCAGCCGAGTCTAATTTAATATCAACAATACATTCAGATCGTTCTCTACATGCCTTAAAAAAATCTGCACTCGGATTGGTAACCAGGGAAAACCGAGTTCCTGCTCTTCTCGTCCAGGATCCAGTCAGTGAACATGGTTTATTTTGAATCGTCTGAATGTGGGAATTTTACCTGCTTGACCAAGATTATAACATAATAATAATTCAGTGTTGAAAAAAAGTTTAGATTGCATATTATTTGATGTTATATTTTACCTCGTATGCTTAAAAAAAAAAATCTTTTTATTATCGGGTTATCCCCTAAATTTTGGGAGCAGTATATATTGCGAATATATGAGCAAACTGCGTGGATACGGAGGACAAATCATTCGCTGCGTCTTTTCAAGGTGTTATTAAAACATGCGTTGTGATTGTTTTAACGAACTCCTCACGTTTCACTGTTTTACTGAAGCAGAGACGTTCGGGCTGGAAACCCACTGGAGGAAGTAGCAAATATTTAAAATGTCCTAAATGGAAACCATAATGATTTTAGAGCGTTTTTTTTTTTTTTTTAAGCGGTACTGCAAAGATTCTGCCAATATCATATCTAATTATACTTAAGCCATTCATCCAAGGTAAAGAACATAACCCACAGTACGTACAGTGGAGCAAAAGGATCACCCGTAATCATGTTTGACCTTCTTACAGTGAGCAGAAAGTTTCTGAAACTGGTATAGATTGGCTCGTATAGAACGAAGACTTTCAGCGGGTAGTGGCGGTGACCATTTTTTTTTTTTACCTCTTTGCTCTATAATTACATGCTTGACAAATCCATTCAACTGTTCCAGTCTCCATGGCAACAGGAACAGTTTTAAGTAATGAGTAAGTGTTTGGAGTGAAAGGTCAACCACAGGTATGTGCACCGTTAATGATTGCCAAGCTTGGATGCGGGAAGAAATGGCTGTAGATTGCTACTTTACTGAACCCGAACCTTTGGCCGTTCGCGGCAGGGATTGAGAAACAGGGTCAGTCTCCTCCCTGCAGGTTCCCACCGACTCTGAGACAAGGTATGCACGCGAGAACGTACTCTGTTATGTTAAATTAAAGACTAAGCTTGCTGTACGGTCAGTACCTGCCGGTCCGACTCATGCCCTCGGGCAGACTCGTGACACCGAAAGTACGGCTAAAGTAAGGCTGTCACGACAGAGAGCAGGCTGTGTCGGTGCCAGCACTCAAATGACAGTTCTTTAATAACGACATAATTGCACAAACTCACTCCGTCAGGAATGCGAGAGTCTTACTTATCACCCGATGGCCGGAGCTACGAGGAGAAAAGGACGACTAACTAAGCCCAGCAATGATGACACATCAGAGTGCACAGTGCACGATAAAGTGCTTCGATTGCCATCTTAAATAGCACAGTGTGCCAGACTTTCATTTAGAAGAGTAAAAGCCCCTTGAGACACTTTGGCAGCCTTGTCAAAATTGCACATTAAGAGACCAATTTAAGTTTAACTCGAGACTTTTCCAAGTTTCGGAGGCGCCAAAGGTTTTTTCATAATATGAAGGGGTTTTTATTTGGGGTCTATAGGTTGAAAATGGGTTGTACCCGCTCTATGGGTTTGCCGTCTTCTTCTACCCTCAGAGTGTATAGGGAAACAACACTCAAGGTGTTTGATGGCTTTTGAGGAACGCCCAGACACACTGCAGGGTGCTATAGGGGAGAGATGCGGGCGCCCCAGTTGTTAGTTTGTCTAGCGATAAGATCACTCGAATAACACTCCGTAAATACATGTAGAGGCATTAGAGATGCTGTCCACACCTTTGGCTCCTTCCTACCTGCACTCACTCCTGAAGGCTTATGCTACCTCCCGGTCCTCCAATGAACGTCGCCTTGCTTTGCCCAACATTCACACAAAGCAATCCAGACTGTTCTCATACAGAGTTCCACA